>CAIGRS010146844.1:0-16981 GCA_903798395.1 Fraxinus floribunda
TTTTTGTACAACAAGATTAATTGAGAATATAATGAGCGTGGACCTCCATTGACGCTGCTCTAATCAAGACATCTTAACCTATTTATTTTCCCTAATAATAAATTGCGTCAGGCTGAATCAAACTCCAGCCCTCTGTTCTCTGCTCTCTTCTCTTTGGTTGAGTCAAAATTGCACCCCCCAAACCCTCGGCTTGTGACTCTCACTTGGATTTTTGAAATTCAGAATTATAGTTTGTGTTCTTTTTTCAGTTTTAAGGTTTTGAATTATTGGAATTGGTTAAATTTTATTTAGTTTTTCTGTTTGTCGTAAATGGGAAATTTTATATTTTTAAGGTTATTTTTTTTTTTAAGATTTTAATGTATCTCTGTTTCATCGCTTTTCTGTACAGAAGACTTCGCTACATTTTCCCGCATTCGCTGAGTAATTTTGTAATTTTTTTTATTTACTATCATGGTTAGAATATAACCTTAGTTTGATTTCTGTAATTCTTTTGACTAAATTGATTAGGTTGAGTTTGGGTATATTTTTCTATCTATGACAGGATAACAGAATTATTTGGAGAGATGTCAATTTTTTTATATATTTTATAATGAATCTGGCTCTGGGTTAATATGACTTTCGCTTTTGTATAGATTTGAAACAACAAAGGAGTGTGTGTGAGGAATTGAATTTAGTTCCTATCATCTAACTATCCAGAAATGCGTGAAGAAAGGTTGGGAATTTAAGATATTAAACACTTGAGATTTGAAATGAAGCATAATATTTCGGGATGATTTCATATTTGTTGGTAAAATTTGGTAACAAGTTAGCAGAATGTGTGTATAACTTTTGCTTTTTGAGGTTCTACAGTGCTTACAAACTGCACAGAACTTCTTTTTCCTTGTCTTTCATTATAAATATCCTTTCTTAATTCAATAAAAACATGTAAAATCAGAAAAGAATAATAATGAAAAAAGTTACTCCGAGGTTACCGCTCACGTTACTTCCATTACTATTGCTTATGTTTATTTTTGTGGGTTCTCTGAGATTTTATTTTCCTGAATTGTGTGTCTTTGATTCTTGGAATATTATGCTTGCATACAATGCGACCAATAGCCAGAGTTTTCTTAATCTGGTGTAGACCTGCATGTCCTCACCGGATTATATGGCTGATCTGGATACTATTAATTTACCGATTAATCTATTGGGTGTAATCAAAGCCAAACTAAGTATTGGATAACATTTATTCTTTATCCAGCTTAATACGGTGTGCTAAAGAGACCCTAAATGTTTTACTTGATATATCTTATGATATATTAAGGTTATAATTCTTGTTTGACAAACTAGGAGAAATTCTTGGTGAACGCTTATTTACGTTATTCAGTCCTCAAAATCTCATTTAAACTCAATTTCCTTTCTCTTATAAGTTTTAGCTTTTACATGAAGGTTGTTATGACGTTAAGGATATAATTTTTATTTGTTAGAAGATAGTCAGAAACTGAATTCATAGTTATAGTTAAACTCCTCAGAGTTGAATTAAAAAAACTAACTTATTCTTGTATGTTTTATGTGAAGGTTCTTATGAAGTGGGGGATGCTAGTTTGTAGGGAACTAGGTTGATAATTGTTCATTGAATTCATATTAGGATAAAAAATCTTCTCAGAATTGCATTTAATCATTATATGTTTTTCTTGAATGTTTTGCCTGTATGTTCCTATGAAGCATTTTCTTTTTTCCTTGGTACGTCCCAGAAATTTCCTCTATCAGCTTAACAGGTTTCTTCTTGTATTTTAAGTGAATTATTCCTATTTGCAGCTCAAATTATTTGCCACTCAAAAATCCCAATGGGATACCACATAAACAAGACTAGAAAATCTGGAAAGAGAAAACTCTCATCTGAATCCTCAACCTCCACTGACTATTCCTCTGCCACATCATCGTCACCATCCTCTGATGAATTTGAGTTCTCAAAACGGCACAAGCGCACCCATAAACGACAGCGTTGTAAAGACAGGGATGAAGGGCGTAAAAGCAAGAAACCACGAAGAGATCATAAAGAGAAGAAGAAAAAGCATATTAAAGAAATGAGAAAGGAGAAAAGAAGAGAGAAAAAGAAAAGAAGGTATGAGTCAGACGACCAAAGTGGGTCCGGATCGGAGGATTTGGAGCCCAAGAGACTGCAAGATGCTCCACACATTGTGGCTAAGTATATATTAAATGAGTTTTCAGGTGTTGCTGGGGACTTAGAACAGGTATTTACTAGTAAGCTTTTTATGCTTATCTTAAAAATGAATAATTTTAATTTTTAGTGCTTGATTATAGTGATTTAGTATCTTTTTCTCTTTTTGAAAAATCTAAAAGTTCACTTCTTCATTGAATTAATTGGCTTTACTGTTTGTTAAGTACTGGGTGTTTGAAAAAGAAGTTACTTTATCTGAAACGAATACTGGGATTTTGTTGTGGAAAAATAAATGGGCGTCTTAATGACTAAAACAGATTGGTATTTTTGTTCTCTTTTACAATTTGACTCTTGATAAGTAGGTAAAAAAGTGTTGAGCTTGAGTAGTAATGTTAGCTGAAGTAGAAAAGAAAAGCATAAAAAGGAAAGAAATTAGGTTGCTAAAGGTCCATTTGATTGCAAAGATGGAATTTGGGTGGAAACAAAATGAATTACAAGGAATTGAATTGTTTAGAATTTGATTAATTGTGTTTTATTGGTATGAAAGTTTGGTGTCTGTTTGACTTCGTTTTTCATGGATATTGTCCATTAAAGTAATAATTTTTTTACCATTGGGTCTAGAATTTGTTTCAATTGCCCAAAATTAAAAAAATAAAATAAATTACCATACCGAATACCATTCGTTTGACTTTGTTTTGCATGGAAATTGTCAATAAAAGTGATAAATTTTTTTACCATTGTGTCTAGAATTTTTTCGAATTGCCAAAAAAAGAAAAAAAAAAAAAAGGAAGTAACCTGGAAAACCAATTTCTACCAAATGGAGGAAATTGGTTTTCCACAAAACCAAAGAATGTGGCACGTGTGAGACAAAAACAAGAAAAGGAATTCCATGGAAAAAAAAGGCATCAAACAAGCTAAAAGTGGGAAATGAAATTTGGATTCCATTTTCCATGAAAAAAATTGGCCAATCAAACATGCCCTAAATGTTGGTGAAGGCGAATGACAATTCTTATGAAGTCCAGAAAACTATTCTTCATTTTTTTGCGCTTTACCAGTATCGGTAAGCTACACTATTGATTATTTGTTTCAGTCATATTTTGTATTGGTTGTCTCTAGATCAAGGAAATTAGAGGATTTTGTCCCACTTTATTGAGTGATTAATAGATAATCTTGGTGGTAATTCAATATTTGCACTATCTGCATAAAATAGAGCATGTTTGGTTGAAGGTAAATTTTTTTACTTATGAGTTCACTTTGAAGTAAGTAAATAAGTAATTATTTTAATTGATCAAAAAAGAAAATTAGTTACTTATTTTGACAACATGGTAAGAGTTACTTTCAAAATAACTTTTACTTTTTTAAAGCTTAGCCAATTATGCTTGGTAGCTCTAATATTTGGACATGTCATCTCTAGTAGGATGCACAGACTAGAGCTCTATGAGATTTTTTTATCGTCCTTTTTCCCTTATCAATACTATCTATGGTGGTCGGTTTTGTATGTTAGCTGTTTGCTAAATTTAATCATGCAATGGAGTTAATTTGTATGGTCGTATCATGATAATGAAATGCATTTGGGATGGGTTTTGCATATTTTTAAGCGATTGCAATAACTTTAAGATGCCTTCGTACCTTCTTCTTTATTATTTCGACCTGAGATGATAGTGATTCTAATGTCAATACTTCACCACAATCCACATGCATGTTCATCGTCCTAATTGAGTTTGGTTTTATGTTGAAACACAACATATTCATTCTTATAAATGATTGCTCTTTAGCTTTTGCGAATGATTGATGATGGACAAGCTGTTGATATAAGCGGATTATCTGAAAGGTCATTGATCAAACATCTGAGAAAGCTGTTTATTTCTTTAAACCTTAAAGAAAGTGGTGATCATATTTTTCTGCTTCCACCAAATGTGGGTCCAACATTGGAGGTTGTTGGACCAATTATCCACTCCCATGCCCAACCTCAAAAGCAGCCGCTTGATCATCTTGTATCACAGACAGAGGAATCTGTGAGGGAAGATTCAGAATGCAGAAATATGACTGATAATGATTTGAATGATACAAAGGAAGATTCTGTTGGTCCACGAAGGAGGTAATAGACACGTCCTTCCTCACACACACAAACATGGAAAGCTACAATTATTTAGATTGCTTCATATTTTTGGAAAAAATGCAGTTCAGAATATGTACTACAATTGATTCAAGGAGATATATGTACTTTTTAACGTTTTACTCAAATCTGTGAAGTGGAGAAATCAGTAAATTATTGTTCTTTGCTTACATGAAAGAAATGGATTACACTGTTAAATAAAGGAAGATGAACACTATCAATTCAATATGGGATTTCCTATTATTTGTTCCTTTTTTAAAGCATGTACAATTATAGTTCTACTGGTTTGGTATCACAGCACTCGTTGGTTCTTGCAGGATAATTGGACCTGAAATGCCGTCGGCTGAGTTGCTTGCTGTAGCAGCTAAATTAACCGAAGCAGAAGCTGAATTGAGGTATTGACAGATAATTATAAATCGTGGAGAGTTTATTTGTTTGCAATTTCAAAGGAAATTTTCCTGATAGGTTCTTTTGCATTTTGTATGTCTTTTCATCAAGTTTACTTTGTAGAACTTGTGAGTGTGGTGCTACTTGATTATTAGAAATTTCATGCCCTGGGTTGTGGTTTCTATGTTAATTTCTGATGATGAATACATACAGAGAGGCCGAGTTGGATGAAGACGCGGAATTATTCATAGGACCTCCACCTCCTGCTGTGGTCACCGAAGCTGAGTCTGCAAATGAGGCAGAGCGTTTTGAAGAGGTTCATTCTCTTCCCCTTTCATGACCACCAAGAAACCTCTGTTTCACACATAATAATTAACTCTTTTCCCATTTACATACATAACTCATGGACCCTTGTACATTTTAATATGCAGATAATAAGATAAGAAAATTCCTTAATCATCTCCTACATAGCATGCAATTACATTTGTTGCTGATTACAACTCCATGTTTGTTGCTGCACGGGACTGAACTTATTTCTTGTGCTCAGATTACAAGAATTATGAGCGCTGAGGTTGATAGTCCATACGATATTCTGGGCGTCAACAAAAATATGTCAGCTGAGAACATAAAGAAAAGGTATACATGTAGATGACAGTTTGTGGAGAATTGAGAATTTGTACTCTTAAGCACATGATCTTTATATTGATTCCACTTGGTATGAAGTCCTTTCGAAGTATCAAAACAAGCACAAGTTTCCAATTGCCAATAAAAATCCGAAAATTGAAGTCTTTAATTTATTTTGTTAATTATTTATTTTTTAACTTTGCAGTGTGCATTCTTTTAGAAAGATATAAAGTTGTGAACATAGAAACTTCTTGTATAGTAGCCGTTGTTTTGTAAAGGATGTAGATTTCTATATCTTGTATTTTAATGATTTTATTTTATTTTTTTATTTTTTATTTTATCTATTTTATGATGTGAAGTTTGTTTTATTGATGATCATTTTTCTTCTTAGGTACTGGAAGTTGTCTCTTATGGTGCACCCTGACAAATGTTCTCACCCACAAGCTCATCAAGCATTCGTTAAATTGAACAAAGCTTTTAAAGATTTGCAAGATCCAGATAAGGTGAGTGTTTGAAATTATTGAAGCTTCCAGTTAATTAAGAAATTTTCTGTTACTCTTTTGTTCCTTCTATAAATTTTCACCCAAAGGTTCTTGGAATATTATGCTTAAAAAAAATTAAGTAGTCATTAATAAGTTTATGTCAAAGGGTTCTTTGGGTTATAATTAATATTGAAGCTTAGATCATGTAGCTAAAGAAATGCCTTTAATTACATGGCAAGTTATATTCAACAAGGAGTAGTATTTTCTGTAATTGCGGAGGTTATTGGTTTGTAGAAAAATGATAGAGATTTAGTTGCATAAACATTCATAGTTTGTTTAGATTAGATTTGGAAATATTTACTTTGTTTGAGTTGAATTGACTTCTTAATTTATCTCTTTCTAAGGAATCACAGTTGAATAATGTGTTTGTGGTTGAGATGAGGAGTGGCTCTGGTTATGTGGCTTTAGATAATTTTGATCCATTGTTATTCTTTCTGTATTGAAGACACTAGGATTGCCCTAGGCTTGGGATTATATGGAATTATTTCCTCAAATCTAACGTGCCCTAACTGTAACTTTATGCATGGTTTAAGTGCTTGTTTGTTATAAAGCTTTAAAATTGCTAAAAAGTTGAGATCAAAGTTTCTAACCACACATTTCAAGGGGTTCACAACTTTTCAACGACACATTTTATTAGCTTTTATCAAAGTTCATTAAAACTTCTATCCAAAGCTTTATCAAACAAATTCCTAAATGACTTGCATATGATTTTGGGCTTATCAAAATAATGTTTCTGTTAGAGAAAAGCGCTGGATGATAAAATAACGCTCAAGGAGGAACAAGAGGCATTTAAGGTACAATTTTGGCATAGCTACAGTCTAGTTAAACTTTAAATGAGTTCTTTATAACCTCCCTCACAAAAATATTTTAATTCTGTAGGCAGAATTGAAATCCATGCGTGAGGCTGCACAATGGAGACGTTTGCAAGGTTTGCATATCCTGCTAACTTTTAATTGATTGGTCTTGTTTGACTCCCCGCCCTCTCTTGCCACCATCCTCTCTTGTATGCAATCACAAATGGACCTTAGAAATCAATTAGAATCTAATTCATCCCATTTTGTTTTAAAAAACAAGAATTCCCCCAAATTTCTTTTATCTAATTCAAACAAAATCCTATCCTGGCAAATTCAGTTGTTTAGGTTTGACCTACTCTATTCAAACTTCGAGAACAACCAATCTCAACAGTACATACTAGTGAGGATTGAAAGCTACCAAAAATCTGAGGGATTATAGTGTGACATGTCATGTTTGCTTGATTTCTTGAAAACATGAGGTATTTTAGATTAGACTCAAAATTAGCATGTTGGGCTAAGCCTAAAGAGTTGAACTTCTAAGCCTCCATTTGGCAAAATTTAGAAATAATTTATAAATGGTCAAACTTAATTTTCAACCACACATTCCAATGGACCCTCAAGTATTTTCCACTTATCAACCTCTCATTTGTATCTATTTATAAATTAAATTATTTATAAATTATTCCCAAACGGAGGCTAAGTAAAAAAACTGGTTTGGTAAATAATTTTTCATTGGTTAAAGTTGGAAATAGGTAAATTACTTCGACACTACGGTAAGAATGACTTCCAAAATACTTAACTTTTTCACTTGTAAGTTGGCACATATTTTATTTCTGTTAAGCTTATTAACCAAACTTGTTCCTATATCACATTAACCTGTGCACTTTATTTCTTAGTTTTATATTCCTCGCGGTGCATAATGGTTATGATAATTTACTTGTTACTGAGATTGGTGTTCTCTATGCATTTTTTTTCATTTTCTTATCTTTTTTGAGGTACTTAAATTTCAGCCTCCAACTCTTTTTCCCACTCTCTTTGCAAACCAAATAAATAAATGGGGATTATCCTTTGGCATCCATGTTGTTGTGTATCCCATCTTTAGTACTTTAACTTGTACCATTCTTACTAGGGAGTTTGAATTTCCTTACCTTGTATGAATTTTAGCAATGGAAACGTTTCTTTGTTTTAAGGGAATTATGATCCTGTGTGAAAACCAGATTACTGTTGGTTGCAGGTATATCCATGGAGGGTGATGACATACTCTTGGCCGAGATGGATGTTAAAGTTGCCCCGAAAAGAGAAGAATGGATGACAACATTACCACCTGAAAGAAAAGTAAGGGTTAATTCTATTTTTTTTTCCGTCCCTTGTATATTTATTCCCTCTGAGAAAAACTATGCATTGCAAAAGTTACCTGTTCACATGAGCCATATCCATTGTCCTTTCTGGTTCCCCATTTGGGATTAAGAGTAGCATGTTTGACTAAGCTTAAAAAGCTTACAAGTTTAAAATAATTTGCAAAATTTCTTGTCCTTGCTGCTCTAGAATGAACTCAGATGCATCAGCCTGCAGTATGTGAATAGGCGTAATAGTAAGAGATGTAGTTTCATGTCACAAATGTTATTGTACTCACCGTTTCTGTTTCTCACATAATTTAGGGGTTCTGATTTAATTTTTGAAGTCATTTAATAAAACAATCTGATTGATTTCTCTTCCTCAGCCTGGTATGACCATGCAGTCGACAAAGTTTAGCAAGAGCTCGAAAGAAGGACGAGGTGATACAAGTGCCTGGACAGATACTCCTTCAGCAAAGGCTCAGAAAGCAAAATTGAAGTATGTGAACTTTTGTATCATTAATGGTGCAGGATTGTTTTAGACTTCGATTTCTGAAACCAAGATATTTATGGCAGTTACTTGGAAGCCTACAATGAGGCTACTGCAATTGCTTCGAAGGAGCATGAAAAGAAAACAGCTAATACCGATGCAGAATTGGTGGACCAGTATAATAAAGCGAAACGATCGAAGTCATTGGTTGAAAAGCACAAAGAATCAGCTAGGAGTAGTTCAAAGAAAAAGTCGAAGCAGGAGCCAGTGAAAGAGGACTGGGTGGGAAATCATCCATGGAAACCTTGGGATCGGGAAAATGATTTGACTGCGGGAAGGCAAAAGGTTAAATTAGATGCTGAAAACATGGCCGCGGGCCTGACTTCCAGATTTGCCTCGGGATCTTTCCAAAGAAACTTCCTCTAGGTCTTTGATTGTGTTTAGTCAATGGATTCAGCTGGACGAGTTAGTTTGTCCTTCGAGCTTCAATGTTGTCTGCAGCTCTTATGCTGAATCTGGTTTGAGGTCAATTGTCATAGTTTTGCCACTCAACACCATGTTAGTAACAGTAGTCCATATAATCCCATTTGCTCCTTATAAAGTTATTTTTTATTGTTGTTGTGAAGCATATATTTCGTGGTCGGATTTAGATTAAAACCGTGGATGCATTCGGATTTCAGGTTCATAAAATAACTATAGTAATATCTGAATATTTTGCATGATGACAAATAATAGGAAAAATTACATTGTTAAAATATGTTGAATCTACCAAGCATGGTTGTATGTTAGATAATTACCTTCTTTTTCAATTAAACTATTTGTACATTAAGGGTGTGTTTGATTCATATTATTTTGGAAGAATGTATTCTGGAATAGTAGATTGATTGAGAATGTGTAATTGAAAAAGAATGAAAAGCTAGTGTGATGAAAAATATTATCTTATTGAAGAATTTGAGGTTGAAAATGAGTAGAATAACGAAAATGAAAATTTTAATGTGTACCAAACATGGGCTAAGTTTGACACCTTGTTGATAGATGAGTGATGTGGCAAAATTGTGATGGTTGGATTAAATGTGTGATGTGTGAAAGATGGTGTAAGATTTTGTCAAAGTGTAAATTTGATAGTGTAAAAAAGGATGTACTCATACATGTAGCAAAATTGTATTTTTTTTTTCCCTTCTTGTAAGCAAAAAAATAAAAGCCCTTGTTTGGTGCATATTTTTGCTCCAAGAATGCATTTTTTTGGTTGATGTGATGGGGAATATTTGGTTGAAAAAGAAGGAAAAGTTATTAATATGATGAAAAATGTATGATTAAAAATGAGTTAAAAAATGAAAATGAAAAAAATAATGTAACTCAAACAAGGGTTAAATTTCGAATATTGAACTTGCTTTATGGTCAAAGTTATAGCATATTTTTGAAAAGTAATTGTAAATAATTTAAATTGTAAGCAAAATTTACAAATTTTACCCTCTGTTTAGGATGTACATGCATTTTATATATTGTATTTTTACATACTATTCTACAGTATGATAACTAAAGTTTTTTTTTTTAAAAATAAATTTGCCACTATAAATAGTTAAAAGACCAAAATATCCATGATTGAAATAACAACTCGCATCCTTTGTGTTATATTATAGTACTTTACATAGCATTTTTATCTTCTTTTTTTTCCCCTCCAAAAATTAAATTACTATTTCATTTTCATCTAATTTTTTTTTTTTCTCATTCACCTATCCCTCCATAAGTTAACATTTAATCAAGTTCTCTAGGTGCATTATATACGTACCTTTTTTCATTTTCATTTCCAAATAGATACAAATAAAATTATCCATGCATTTGTAACAATTTTTTAAGTTGCAAAAGTTTTCCAACTTATAAAAAATAAGAAATTGATTTTTATCTACAAAATAGCATCTTATATCTAAAAATATTTAAATTGATTTTTTTAATTCATTGAATATTTTTTTGTTTATTTTAATATAATAACTAAGAATTTTATTTGTTTTTACAATGTTGGCAAAGTAAAACGAAGTATTTTCTAAACTTCATATTTTATTAACTTGCTAATTCTTTTATTGATTCGATAATAAATATTTTATACAAAAAATTATGTATTGTTATTTCAATTAAGGATTTTTTTTTTTTTTTATCTGTATAGCTATTTATTATATCACATTTATATATTTTCGAAATGATTTTTTTTATTTTTTTTGGTAACTATTATGCAGAACGTAAATTTATAAAATACAACATGTAAAGTGTAATTACATTCATATACAAGGTGTATTTTATAAAACTTTCAAATTATAAATAAATAGAAATGAATAATGAATAAATGGATAGCACTTGTAATTATCGCAAATTATGTAGGTAAAAAGTGATTTAATTATTTATAAACAATTTATACATATTAGCCAAACATAGGCTCAGCAACATTTTCGTCTTTAACCATCGCGGTTAAAAGTTAGGGAGAATTGCAGTCAAAGTACTAAATCTTTCATTTAGTATTAAACTTAATCCACACCTTTCATTGTGCCACCATAAATATCAAACATTTAAAAAAAATCACACATGAAGTCCAAAATAATGGTTTTCGTCAGTTTGACCCAAAAACCTGTCATTTGACCCTAGAGAATTAAAAACTTAATAATTTTCACAGATAAGATAAGAATATTTTAGGCATAACCCATTTTTCATATTAAATTAAATTAAAAAAAAAAAAACAAAATCACAACCCCACTCTCTCTCTTTCTTCCCCAACCCGTCACCCCATAATCAAAACCACGTCACCCAGCTGCTGGCCGGCACCATCGCCTCACCACTGCAGCCTCAATATATTTGGTTTTGGTGCAAATTTACTGTTTTTTGGTTTTAATTTCAAATACACTATTTTTGTACTAAATTGTCTTTAGCCTCCCTAAATAATCCTTCTAATCAATCTATCTCTGCCCCCCGGGGCATAACTCAGTGGTACAAAGGACATGAGTGGGGTAGTTTCAACTGAGCTAGCAGCCGCAGTGTGAGGGTTCGATTCCTGCCTCTAACAAGATTTGGAATTGGTTTTTTGTGGACACCAGTATGGCAGCTCTTGTACTCTGGCCTGTTGGGCACATCACGTGATTTACCTCCTCCACGATACTCTAAGGACGGGACGATGGGGGGGGGGGCCCTCAAGGTTGGGGTTCAAACTTTTTTTCTTTTTTCTAATCAATCTCCCTCTCTAAACTGCCTTTCATCACTCTCAATCTCTTTCTAAAACAGATCATTTACTTTCTGTCTCTATAACCAGTCTAGATCGGAATCAATGGTATGCTTTTTCTCATTCTTGGATCTTTACGAAAATGGGTCTGTTACAACGGTGCTTTTAATTGTTTTTTTTTTTTTTTTTTGGCTTTTTCTATGATTTTACGAAATGGATTGTGAATATGTCTTTTAAGAGTATCTCTAAAAGACTCTTTAAACATTATATGCTCTCTATTTTAAAAAGTCAATATTTAAAATCATGCTCAAAGAGACTCTTTAAATTAATATTTTAATTTAGAGTGTAAGTTTGATTTTCTAAATTTGGAGAGTCAAAATCACTCTTTATAATTAAATGCATACAAAGTGTTTCAATTTTCAATGTATGAAATAATTTAAAGAAAAATTAGTTAAAATAAAATATACACAAAAATAATAAGCCCCTGTTTGAGAGAAATTTTTGAATTCATTTTTAGAAATTTAATGATCGTTGCACAGTAATTTATCACCCATTTTCCACAATGTCTGACGCATGACACTACATACTTGAAAATTGTAAGATTCTCTCTCAGGCATTTATGTTTTTACCCCCCAAATTGTAAGTATTGTGTAATTAATTTGAGTAGAGAATGGGGGTAAAAACGAAAATTATGAAGAGAGAAACTTACCAATTTCTAGGATGCAGATTTGTGCGTTAGACATTGTTGAAAATGGGTGGAAGATCACTATTAACTCTCTAAATTTATAAATACTCTTCAAATGATAGAATATGCTTTTTAAAAATAGAAAGTTTATTGGGAATGCTCTAAGATTGGATCTTTTTGATATTTTTTGTTTTGTTGATTTCGCTCATTTTTCTTGAAAAAATAGGGATGTCATTTTTTTGAAATGGAGTTTGTATATATTTATTAAAGACTCGATGGCAATGGTGCCAAGCGATGAGTCGATGGTGCTAGTGGTGGCAATGGCAACCAACAATAGCTGAGTGGGTGGTTTTGGTTTTGGGGTGATGGAGATGGAGATGGAGATGGAGATGGAGATGGAGTGGGGTGAAGGTTGTGATTTTTTTTTTTTTTTTAATTTAATAAGAAAAATGTGATATGCCTAAAATGTCTTTGCCTTATTTGGGGAAATTATTAAATTTTTGAATCTCTGGGGTCAACTACCGGTTTATGGTGTCAAACTAACGGAAAATGTCATTTTGGACTTAAGCTGCATTTTTTTTTTTTTTTTTTTTTACAAGGTTTGACATTTTTGGTGGCACAAATGAAATGTTTGGATCAAGCCTACTACTAAATAAAAGGTTTAGTACATTGGCTGCAATTTTCCCTAAAAACTATTATATATTTCGAGACTTACCATATCTTTATTTTTTTAAAAGTAAATTTTTTAAGCTTAGCAAATATGCCATTAAGTGACAACCACTTAGACTTTATGAATTATTGTTTTTGAATATGGTTCTAGATAAATTTCTTAATATTAAAGAGATGGTTTTGCTAATGATCATCTTAAATAATTAATATAGTTAGCTAAAAAAATCTACATTAATTATGAGGTGCAACTCACGACTCTTTGGTTGCCATGAAATATGTAAATTTTTTGTCCATTGAAAACTATTTATCTTTATAAAAGTAATACACAACTATTTAATTGTATGATTGGGCCTCTATTGGCGGAGTTATTTCTCTTTGTTGCGTAAGCTCGCTCCAAGATCTTTGAAACGGTGATTTTGGAGCTCAATTTCATGTACCTTTCTTACCAAACAACCAATTCAAACGGTTTCGACCCACAACCAATATATTTACCCACAAATACAAGAAGAAAACTAATGAAAGATGGCACAATAGGCCAAAATCAAAGGAGCCACATGGTTTTTGGAAGCACAAAGCAAAAGTCGATTTTTTTTCCTCCCTAATTGTGCAGCCACGTTTTCTTTTATTCCACACTGATCACACACTTAAAAAAAGGGGTTAGGGTTAGGGTTAGGGTTAGGGTTAGTGTAAGTGATCTATATATAGGAATATGTTAGATTTTAGTTGGGCCAAGAAAATGATAATCGGTTAGAATCATGAGCCATCCAATAAATGAATATATGGGCCGCGAGTAATATTAATTCCTTAAACTACTTTCAACGGTCCACATTGTTTTTTTTTTTTTGTTGAACTTTTAGACTTGGTTGTTGGTAATTAATTCACCATTGGTCAAGGTTTGTGAAAATATATTCTGACGTTTTACATTATCGTCCAGGATTTATTAGGTATCAAAACTCAACCAATCTTCACCTTGATACCCAACCAATCTACAAGCAATAAAAAAAAATTAATACTAGCATAATCAAAATAACTAATAAAATTAGGATCACAAACCTTACATCGTGTTTCGGACCCGAAACACATACCATACATACTTCATGTACTCACCAAGAACAAGGTCAAGAAACACCCAAGTATAAACAATTAAGCACAGTAATTAATTATGAGCAAATAAACATGTAATGAATATATAACATATGATAGCACAGATCTTTTCAAATACTTCACACAAAAAAATAGACTAACACCAGTTAATCAATTAAATGGCCAATATATATGCAACAAATGCATAAATGACCCATGAAAAGATCTCACCACACTTATCATATCACATTTTGTGTTGCTCACGAGAACCCTCGCGTCTCATTGCCTACAATGCTTACTAGAATGATCACTTAATTCATGTCTAACTGGTAAACAAAGATAAATTATAAGTCTAAAGGATAATCCTCCATCTCTACCTCACTTCTCTAAAAATAAGTGGATAATGGACCTCTACCTCACAAAAGTGATAGAAGTGTCACTTGCACTCTCCACCTGATCAGGGTTTTTACAAGTAAAGGATTCCGACATTTAATCACATCATCACTCCTGATCCAAACGTCACGATCTACATCCCCTAGTACATACCACCAATGTACCCTTACGTATCTATATTCCACATTACCAAAAAGACACACAAACACACTAACAATTAATGCATCCTAACCCACAATGCAAGCAAACACATTACACCAAGTAATCAGACTGCTTTCAAATTCATGCAATTGCACATATCAAATATATTGAAATATGACATATAACTATATAACTGAATTAAGTAATCACACATATGCAGAAATGATTATATATAGCTGCACATGCAATAATTAAGTTTATTCTCAAGTTTCATCACTCGACCTTATAACCACATTCATCTCACCTCTTATCTTACTCTTCTGCTTATCCTTTTTTTTTTTATACAATCCCTCACAAAGTGTGTAGACTTACCAAAGCAGTAATACCATTTACCACCAGCCTTATTCCAACTCATGTCCTTCTTCTTCCCACCATTATCACTCGAGTCAACACTGTCTTAAGCCTTACCAGACTCATTTGCTTAAACTTCATTCTACTTATCATATGCATTTCACGACTCCTCTTATAATCTTTTTTAGCCTTAACCTCCATCTCTTTACTTTTAAAAGAATTAATGACCTACCATACTTAATCACACTTTTAACCTCCCTACATGAGTCAGGTATAGAATTCAACAAAATAATGGTCTTATACGTTTCATACACCTTTTTATCACAATTAAAAATGTCGAGTAAACTTATCAAAAACATCCAAATTATCATCAAGATCTTTTGAAAGATCCATTTTAAAATTGAAAATTTTTTCAAGCAAGTACAACTTACTAAGAGTGGACTTAATAAATATATAAATCCTCCAGCTTTTTTCAAAGTTCTTTTGTAAAATCAAGTTTTCTAACTTTTCTCAAAACGGTATCAGATGTGTAAAGTGATTGAAATGTGAGCAAGTTTATCATATTCTTCTTTTTATGCTTTTGTCATATCAGCGGGAAAATTTTCATCTACAGCTTTTGAAGCTTTTTGTTGAACTAAAATCCCATTTTTCATTTAAAATCCCATTTTAAATATGCAGACATTTTAAAAAACAGAGAGACTAAAGTGCACAAATAGATTACAGAAACTAATCCTAAGGACGTAATATACACCGTTCTAGATTCCCATGATTTCGTGAGATTCGAGACCTCAATATCAAGGGAATGATCAAACAGGTCAACACTAAATGTTCTAATAGAATAGTTAATACAACACGAAGTATGTCAACAAAAAATCAATTTCCACGTAATACAGTTTCACGCAGTGATTTAATGACAATTAAATACAAAAGCAATTATCAACTTGCAACTAAATTCAATGCTTCAAACAAAGCAAGTAATTCCTAAATTTCTAGGCACAAGCAATTATTACCTCACACAGTAACCTTATTCCTAATATCAACTCCACACGATGATACGCTAATGTTGAAATTAAACGAGTTAGCTAATATACCAGAGCGGGTCACGTTTGAAGGTCCGTAAATATCGAGAGATGGGAATTTACCAAACTTTAGGGACAACGCTACTCGCCCTAAAGCTCCAACAACTAAAGTAATCAATCAAACACGATTGAATTCCAAACGCTTAAAGGGTAAAATGTCCAAAATTCACGGTATAACCTAAAATAGAAAACTAACAATGCCAAAATGTTAGAAATGATGTTAGGAACAAACTGTTTGAAGACACTCACACGCCCATTGGAGTTCTCTGCAAGTGGGCATCACGCGCCATTGGAATGTCCAGCGCCTGACCATAAAGATCACATCTACTTGCACGTCACGCCAGTGGTCTCCATTTTACCAACCGATAAATCTAACAAACAGATCCAATTTTTCATTAGTTTTCGGACAATTTTTCGATCCTTTTTTGCTTCGATTCTGCCAAAATGTTTTGTTGTTTTTAGCAATTCCACCATCTTGAAACTTTGATGCCAATTTTTTGCGAAAGCTCGCTCCAAGGTCTTCGAAACGGTGATTTCGGACTCAGTTTTACGTTACCTTTTCTATCGAACAACTAATCCAAATGGCTCCAACCCACAACCAATATATTCAATTCGGTTGCTTCTCAATCTCACCCACAATAGACAAGATATCTATATTGATTTGTAGCCACAAAGGCGAGAAGAAAAAAAATGGAAGATGGCACAAGAAGAGTCCAAAATCAAAGGAGCCATACAATTTTTGGAAGCACAAAGCAACAGCTATTTTTTTCTCCCAAATTGAGCAGCCACGTTTTCTTTTATTCCACACAAATCACCCACTAAAAAAAGGCTAAGGTAAGTGACCTATATACCGGATTGGGCAAATTAGACCAAATACCCTAAAAAATTAACTCATTTGATTAATACCTTATTAACTAATTAAATATTTAAAAA
>CAIGRS010146846.1:0-11904 GCA_903798395.1 Fraxinus floribunda
ACATCAACAAAAAAATTCGGGTCACACCCAAATTCTAACAAATAATGACATTAATTCCACTTTCACTTTGAATTTTCACTTTATGCTTCTAGTCTTAACATAATATTTCAAAAAATAAATATTTATATACATATTTTTTCAGTCTTTAGTACCTTAAACTTTTGGATATGCATGCTTTAATAATACACATGAGTAGATCAACTTGTTGAGAATTTTTGTCTCGTTCATTTATGAACACTTTACTTTTCAAATCTATAGAAGATAAAATAAAAATAATTTCCTCGCAATAAAGTGTAAAAAAAATGAACAAACATATGACTCAGACTGCACTAAAATTATTTATATAAGTAACTTATTTATTTACTTAAGGTTAGACTAAAATGGCCTGGTGATTCGAGATGATTTGGAGTTTTTTGTTGCTGCCAGAATTGTTCCAGTGCAAGGAATTGTCGATCCACCTATCGCTGAAGCTTTGGGGGTTCGTGAGGCACCGTCTTGGCTAAAATCTAGTTTCTTCAAGGTTAGGACAGTTGAAATGGATGCCCTCTTGGTCTACACAGCTCTACAGAATAATGGAGTGGACAACTCCTATTTTGGTATCTTAATTGAAGAGTGCAGACTTCCTACTAGAGACATCCCGAATCTCAATTTCCATTAGGTTAGGAGATCGACCAATCAAGTTGTCCACACACTAGCTAAGGCCGCTAATTCCTTAGAAGATAGGGTTGATTGGTCTTACTTTTCGCCTTTATTTATTTCAAGTGTACTCATTGGCGATTTGATGAATGAATAACTTTATTTCCTTAAAAAAACAAAAAAAGTAATGTTATTTATCCACACTGGAGTTACAAATACAGTTTAGATAGCTCTAAGTGATAGGTTAAATGAAATGTGAAATTAAATGACTTATTTAATTTTACCTATCAACTAATGCCACATTAACGTCACATAAACTGTATTTGTAACCCCAGTGAAAATGAATAACATTACTCTTTAGAGAATAATGGTGTTGCTACACCTATAATCACTATTCGAATGTGGAGGCGTCCACTGAGTTTAATTTCCGTCAATTAAGAAAATTAATTCAACTTCCTACCCCACACACCACCAAGATTTAAAACATTTAGGACACCTAATCCTTTGAATTGCATCTAATGCGGTGGGAAAATAGCGTACCGCTTTTGCACGGATTTTATGGAAAAATACTGCTGAACCACATCTAGTGATTATCACCAACTGCATTTACATTACAAGGAGGTCCAAATAAATTTAAAAAAAAAAAAAACATTTTATTGTTCTACCTTTAAAGTTTGGACTTCTCATTACAATTATGAGGACTTGTCCAATAAAATTTTAGAAGTGAGACAATCGAGCGAATGCCTAAGTCAGACACTAAATTTGGACTCGCATCTAATATCCATAGTAAAGGAAATTTGTGGCCATGGTTCCTAGACTTTTGTTGATATAGCGCTAGAGTCCCCCAATTATATTAGCTCTTGAATAGCCTATTTGATTTATGTGCTTAAACTTGCTCTCACTTATTCTCGACTTGCGTCTAGATAATAAATGTGGCAACAAGTCAAAACAAACAATAATAATAATAATAATAAAATACAACATCGTCCTAACTCCACCACCACCACCACGACACCCCAACCCTTGATCGTTCAACTATATATACATAGAAATGGCCATCTTACCTTGGTGGTTCACATTAAGAACTCATCGTAGATCAATGATCGGTTTTAGAAATTGATAAAGACACCACTTCTTTATCTGACTGTGGTTTGACGTGATTTCTGGCTATAAGAGTATAATAAAAATCTGTCTTGTAAGATTTTCCCTTAGGATTATTATTTTTTTAATATATCTTGGTGCAAGGGAACAAGATCATTTGAAAGTTTGGAGATGCAAAAGCTAAAAATAATTCAATGGGGGCCTAAGTATTTTATTATTGAAAATATAGGGACTGCTATTGCAAATTTCAGAAATATTAATAAAAGGCCAACGGAGGATGAGCATTAGCTCCTCGTCCTAACTGCTGGATAGGAATTGTATTAAAAACCCCAACAAAATCTCTTTAATCTCGCGGAATAGACAACTGTAATCCTCTTGAGAGAGTGAGAAATGTCATCGGAAACCACCGTACAAGACCCTCTAAAACCCTGGAAACACTTACTTTCTCCGCCCATAAAACACTCATTCTTAACAACTTTCATGAAAAGTTTTGTAGCAATCTTCATTTTTGCTGCGACTTTTCTCATTTTCTACTCAGCATCCCCCACCCAGAGATGGCTCAGTTGTTCAGAATGTGATCAGAGTTTTATCCACACCGCCGGCTACGACTACCGCCAGCCTGATAATGAAAAAACCAACATATCCCACATTCTTTTTGGCATCGGAGGTTCGGCAAAGACTTGGAACGATCGCCGCCGTTACAGTGAAATCTGGTGGAGACCTAATTACACTAGAGGTTTTGTATGGCTGGATGAAAAGCCGGTAGGCGATACGGCTGGCCTGGAGAATTCTCCACCGTATAAAGTCTCCGAGGAAACATCTAAATTCAAATACACCTGCTGGTACGGTTCAAGGTCGGCTATACGTATAGCAAGAATTGTGAAAGAGAGTTTTCAACTAGGATTGGGTAATGTAAGGTGGTTTGTTATGGGAGATGATGATACAGTTTTTTTTACAGAGAATTTGGTGAATGTGTTGGCTAAATATGATCATAATCAGTTGTACTATATTGGTGGAAACTCAGAGAGTGTTGAGCAAGATGTTGTACATTCTTACACCATGGCTTACGGCGGAGGTGGTTTTGCCATTAGTTATCCTCTGGCGGCGGAGCTTGTTAGAGTTTTGGATGGGTGCATCGATCGGTATGCATCATCCTACGGTTCTGATCAGAAGATTGGTGGTTGCATGACTGAGATAGGCGTTCCGCTTACCAAAGAACTTGGCTTTCATCAGGTAACGCTACTCGAATTCCAAGATTTCCCCAATTTTTCTTGATTATTAAAATATTGATTTCATTTGTACTGAAATGATTTCTGCACTATAGTTGGATATAAGAGGAAACCCATATGGACTACTAGCTGCACATCCATTGGCACCACTGGTATCACTGCACCATCTAGACTATGTCCAGCCCTTGTTTCCGGGCATGAGCAGGATAGACTCGGTCAAGAAACTCTTCGAGGCTTACAAGAAAGACCCTAGTCGGGCAGTACAGCATAGTTTCTGCTATGACCTTAGTCGAAACTGGTCGATTTCTATTTCTTGGGGCTACACCGTTCAATTTTACCCGACCTTTGTGTCAGCAAAGGATTTGAGCACACCATTGCAAACGTTCCTAACATGGAGATCTTGGGATGATGAACCATTCACATTTAACACTCGGGCTATGAACTTAAAACCGTGTCATAGGCCAGTTATCTACTATTACAACGAAGTAGACAACCTCGGAAATGGACAGACTTTGACATCGTACAAGAGGCCTGTTTCTGAGATGAGGAGGAAACAATGTGACAACAAAGATTATGCCTCTGCTTATGCTGTAAAGATGTTCAATGTCACAGCGGCAGTATTTGATCCTGAATTATGGAAGAAGGTGAGTTTGATTTTTACTTTCCCTACTTGTTAATTTGTTCAAATTTTCGCAACCACTCATCATAAGAGACTACGCTTTAAAAATAAAATTTGAACGAATATAAAATGTTTTAGATGAAACCATTTTCCTCGAAAGTTACAGCTGGTAGGAAAGACGCAATCTAGTCCTATATCACCGAGGATCAGGCACACTCAATCTGTCCCAAACAACTTTTCGTGTTGTTCACTCTGCATCAATGAGTCTAGCACAAGCCAAGTCCCTTTTTCTTGGTTGTAGTTAATAACAAGGATTATTCTACTTGTACATTTAGATATACATCTTAAGTAACATAACACACAAGTGACGTTCTATCATTAACTGGTGGAAATTTTCCACTGAGGTGAGAAACGGCTGTAAACTTCAGGGTCCCGTGGGATTAGTCGAGGTGCGCGCAAGCTGGCCCGGACATCCACGGTTATCAAAAAAAAAAAAATGACAAAATGTCACTTGTACATTATGTCACTAGAGTATACATGTATGTAGCGAAGATCTAATAATAATAATAATAATAATTAATTAATTCATAATAATTTATTTTTTGAATTATTTACAGTCGCTCACTAGCGTAATTGCTCTACGTGACATATATGTGATAGTTAATAATTTGATAGACGGTGAAATAAAAAATTCCAACATTACCGAATCAATTTACTCATAATCGTATGAATGTCACATAGGAGAATTAGGTAGTCAACCACAACAAATAGTATTCCTCTTAACTTTTTCTACCAACTAAACCGAAATCATCGGCATGATATGATTTGCTAGAACTTTGAATTTTGGATTTTTTTTGAACAGGCACCACGTAGACAATGTTGTGAGATAGTCACCGGCTCGAATGCAATGGACAGTGTCGTACAGGTCAGAGTTAGAGGCTGCAATCAATGGGAATCATTAAAAAGTTTCGGAATGTGAACAAAATTTTCATTGTTATGGACTTTTTGTGCACAACGTGGCCCGCTTCTATAGCTATAAGAAATTGGATGTACATTCTTATAAACAATAATAGGCCCTCTTTGTTTTAGATTTTTTCCTATTGGTACTTTAGTATTAACAATATTAAAAAAAATAGCGGATACCTTTTTTTATTTAAATTATAATTTTAATATGCTTATTGCTTATAGAATTAATCCATCTCATCATTAAGGGTGTGTCTGGACACGCTTTTCCATCTGATTTTAATTGTTTTTTTTTTTAACCGTTGAACCAGTCAACGGTAAAAAAACCAATTAAACTGCAGAATTTCTGTGTGTTGTGTCAAAACAAAACGTTTTAAAAATCAATTATCACTTTTTGGCAGCTCCACCAGACAGGCCCTAAATACTTGATATGCATACAATTTTTTATATATTGTTTAGTAGTTGCAAGATTTGAATTTCGAAAATTTACGTAATGCATTACGGGTCATCTAAGTTTGAGTGAGGTGCATTCAGGTAATTCATCTTAGATTTACATAATGCATTGCGGATCAACATATTTCTTTAGTTTAGTAGTGGACAAAGTGACCAAAATGGTGTTTGGTGTGGATTAAAATTAGATTTTTAGTGGATTGTAATAGAAGTTTTTAAAATGTGTGGTTGAAAAGATGTGGAATCCATGAAAGATGTGGTTTATATTAATTATTTGACTTTAATTTAGATTAAAATTAGATTTTAATCCGGTCCAAACAGACGCAAATCAAAGTTGAGTGAGTTGATTTATCAAATTGAAGAGGGCTGACTTGATTTATAAGAAAATCGAAATTGGGTGATCTGATTGTACCAAAGTTAATAGGAATGACCTAAATGCATTTTCACACAATGTTTGTGTGGCTTGCAGTGCATTTAACCCGCGGCGAAACTATTTTATTTAAAAATTTGAAGTCTAAAAAGAGTAATTATTTAACTTTAATTTTATGTATTTACTATAATCAACTTCAACCACAAACTATAGTGATGTCAATGAGGTTACCGGCTTAGACTTTAAAATTGAAAACAAAAACGTGTTGCCATTTGGATAAATATCAAGGTGAAGACGGCACAAACTGGAAAAATTCGAACCGGATGCCAAAGTAAAGCAAAAGCGTGTTGAGTTCCTCAATTGAAAATATTTCAAATCAAGTCCACATGTGCGAATATGAATGTTGGTGTGAATGCAAATGCTTCTATAATTCTTCATTGACCGATTGACCTTATTGTTACTATCAATTTATTCAGTCAAGAAGAGAATATTTAAGTCTTTATGTTCCAATACATCAAATAAGCTATTCCCTACCCTTCACAAATATAGGGTTACTATTTTTATTTTTATTTTATCTGCACTAAATTATAGGACACTTTCTTTGTCAAGAGTAAAGTAAATTTCTTAATTTTATAATTTACTTCTATTTATAACGTCTTATTATCAACTCATATGAATTACTCTTATTTAAATCATTATTTAATGTAAAAGTGTATTAAGAAAAACATAGGAAAAATTTATATTTTTAATTATATTAATTACATTTTCTTAATCTGTGATAAAATAGAAATAAGTGTATCTTCGTGGATGGATGAAGTAATAAATTAATACAAAACACACATTTTGAACACATATTTTATTAAGTCCCTGTTTAGTGGGGATTAAAGTATAATTTTTAGTAGATTTTGATAGAAATTGATGAAATATGTGTTTGAAAAATTGTGGATCTCATAAAATACGTGATTAAAAATTAATTGTTGACTTTGATTTATAATAAAATCTTGATTTTAATTTTCATCAAATAGGGGCAAGTCTTTCTCGGGCATGTTTGATCCTTATTAAACAATAAATAAACTAGAAACAATTGCCTCATTACAATTATTCAAATATTTTTTTTTTTTTTTAAAAAAAAGAGGGAAAATTGCAGTAGCAATTTCTAACCTTTTCAATTTTTGCAAACTTTACCATAATTTTCATTTTGTGCTAGCAAAGGTACCTAACATTTTATAAATATGCAGCTAAAGTCCACGTGGATGGAAAACATTCATTTGACCATTAGTTGACTAAGAAATATGGATTTTGTCTAATTTTGATTTAATTGAAAGAGGTAACATGATACTTTACATTTTCCTCATATTAAATAAGTTAAAACGTTAAATTAAAAACCCAAAAAATAAATATAAATATAAATATATAAACCCCACCCCACCCCCAGATCAAAACCGACGAGGTCTCTTCTTCTCCGACAAGAGCTTAACAGACACCGCCACCTTCAACCCATACTCATACCCACCCGCCAGCACAACTTCCACTCACCACCAAACACTACAAATGTTGGCACCCTCCATCGCCACCTTCCAGCTTACTACACATTCGAAAATCAAACCAAGTAAACTCATCCCCACACTCAAAAATCAAACCAAGAAAAATCATTGATTTCATTTCTATCAAACCTAGAAACCAAATCCCACCCCCACCCAAATCAAAATCAGAATTGGATTTCTCCCAAGTGAGTTTGTGAATGGGGAAATTGCAGCAGTGTGAGATTAGGATTTAAAATCTTAGAATCTGCATCGATTGTTTGTTCCTTTTTTTTTGTTGAAGTACCATCAACAGATTAGACGTCTGGATTGTAGGAGTCGACTGATTATACTACAGATGCTAAGTGTGATCAGAAGAGGAGTTGCCTACAGTTTTTGAGTTTGTGAGTTGGGGGTTTTTGGTTGTTATTATGGCGACATCTAATGGAGTTAGGGCTGGCGGTAGGGTAGGATGTGTAGAGGGGAATGATGGCTTTTCGGTGATGTGTAGGTTTGACGATTTAGGCAGTGTTGGGGAAGAATATAACATGTTGTGGTATCGACTGATGTTGGTGGCTGATTTTCAGTTGTGGAGGGTAGGCTGGGGTGAAGAAGAAACCATTTTTTATTTCTTTGTTTATTTATTTAATGTGAAAATCTAAACTTACCATTTCACCCCTTCTAATTTAGTCAAAAATGATCAAAGCCTAATTTTCTTGGTCAAATAACTGTCAAATCGATGTTAGTTACATCTGTAAAAAATGAAAATGTTAGGGATCGCTGCTACAATTTTTCCTAAAAAATTATAGTATCTTATTCAACAACGAATTGGTCAAGCACTAGCCTCTTCGTATACCTCATCAATCATGGCCTAGTTATCATTTTGAGATAATATCAAAGACATCCCCAAACTTTGTGATAATATCAAATACACCCTTAATGTTTGAAAAATCACACGAAACTCCTTTATTTTAAATTTTAGCATCACATACACAATGACCACTTTTTGAGTCATATATCATCTGAAATGAGATCGATATACCTAAAATGGCGATGTTAGTTACGATTTAAATTTTTCATTCACTACTATATAAAAGAGTCACTTTGATTTTCTTTGTTCATAAGTCATATGGCCATGCAAAGCCAAGCCGAAGTGGTTGAGCCGCTTTCGCCGTTCACTGTCATTTGACTTTTTTGTACTTTTGCTTGCGTGTGAAAAGGGGAAAGTAAAATAGTGGCATATTTACAGAACGGACCTTGGTCCGTTCAGCACGGACCAAAAGTCCGTTCAGTACATACATTTTGGTCCGTTCTGCGTGGAGAGATGAAGCTTTAATTTTATTTTTTTTCTCTTTCAAGAGTGGTTTGTTTTTACTTAGTTTTTAATGTTACCTCGAAACATTTAGCAACTTATAAGAAAATATTATATAACTAATGTTTAACATAATTTTTTTTTTATACCAACGCTATTATATAGTCAACTACATCATGGCATGTGTCTTGCACGTGCTTCTCACTAGTAGTATATAAAGACTGTGTGAATATACAATTTGAAATATGCATGTTTGTGGAAATTTTTAAACTTAAAATTTGTTGAAAATTTGATAATAAATTATTAAGGTCTTTTTAACTGACAATATTAAATGATAAGATTTTAAACTAAAAAAAGATGTTAAATAATAACACATATTTTACAAATTTAAAAAAGTTACCTGTATAGTGCTGTGTTTTAAAATTTATTGTAAAATAATTAAAATAATAAATATAGTATTTAGTAATTTCTTTAATGGTATTTGTGAATTGTTTATATTATCATTCTTAGTTGATGGGCAAATTTACGAGAATGATGAATACACTAAGACTCATTGTTTTCAAATTCAATAAATTAGAAAATTAATTGAGTATTAGTTGAGTTTGTTAGAGAATACAAAAATAGAAAATAACTGACTAGAAATTAAGAGGACTCTTTCTTCGTCTTTACAAAAAAAAAATAATAATAATAATAAAATGAGGAAGCTGTGACACGTTCACTTAAACAATTCCTCATGTAGTCTTTCATTTACTAAGAAAAATTGATAAGCTTAATAAAAAGCGGAAAAATAAATAAGAGTTAACTTGGTATCCAACATCTACCATTATACCCACAATGATCATCTCTTTCTTTCTTTGAGTTGAGGATGGAATATTAGATTCAAAATCAGATGTAAATGGATAGGCTCTTTCTTCTCTTTTAATTTTCAAACTAATTTTTTATTCAATAATCAAAAGCCATCGGACCCAAACATTATTTTGCGGCTTTTGTAACAATTGCCTAATTTAAAGATTAATTTAAAAAATGTATTTTAGCTCCTCATCTACTATAAAAATTTATTAAGTTTTAATAATTAAAAATAAAACCGAAAATAATAAATAAATAAAGCATCCCCTTCCACAAAATATATGCTCCCTTTGACATCTCAAGTCAAGTTAGAAACTGTTTTAAATTGAAATCTTATGAAATACAATCTTCTTGAGCTCCCTTTTACTCATTTCTCCCCAAAGTCGACCCTATTTTTATATTGGAGGCTCACGTTTAAATCTCTTCCACACTCATATTATTATTTCTCCAACTGAATTGATCGTTGGAGTGCGCACGGCCAACTCCACCCCCTTGGGAGAAGGCCACGTTTGACTAACGGTTTGTCTTAGTATGCAGGAAAAAAGCTTGGGTGGATGTGACAGGCCTTGGGATCTGTTGGCCACATCAGCGGCATGTTTTTTTTTTTGTCAAAATATTAGCGCCTTCTGTGAGAAATTCAACACTATAACCACGAGTGTCATTTTGGTAAAAGCTCTCCAAAGTAAACAGAACCTTGAAGTAAGACCTTGTTCTTGAAGATAGAATCGATGTAGAAAGGAAGCACTTTAAAGTCAAGTACACGTTATAAGCTCCGCCTTTACGACTCGCAAGGCAGAGATAGACGATTGGAAGCTCATGAAGAAAAAGTCCTCCCAACGAATGTGAACATGGATCACCCCCATCACCGGCATCGGATAGGCGGTACCACAGCACGCTTAGCCAGGGAAGTGGGGGATATGTCTGCAACATGAAGAACATTTCCCAATAGAATGCTACCATGCAACAGTTGCTTATGCAAATGTAGCAGCATGCAGGGTATCTAATGCCCCCAACAAGGGACGTTTACCTAAGAAGGTGAGGAAAACGACACAGGGACTTACCCCCAAATGCACAGAAGGGAGCTTAGCCCAATGGAAAGGGAAGTGGAAGTGGATAGTGCCACAAACTATGCTACTAACCAACCCGATGATAATGTACCACAGGAGGGCAAGTTTTCCCCAAAATATGCTCAAGAGCATGGACCCCAGAGGTCCGCCAGTGTCTTTGACAGGATAGACCATCAAGGCTTAAGAGTAGGTCTCGTCAGCCCCCTTATTCAAAGAAGACATGAACATGATCAAGGATATGAATCGCAGGGAGTTTCATCCCTCCCCATCCTAGAAATTAGAGGTGTCCAAAAGTCCTGAATCGAACTGAATTCCAATCGAACCGAGTGGTTCTTCACAGGTTAAATACCCGAACGGTTACTCGAATCGAGAACCGATGGGTATGGGTCGGGTCTCGGGTCTAGACCAAGAATCGAATGAGAAACGAAACTAAATAATTTTTTATTTTATTTTATTTATTCAATTAATTAAATTATTTTATTTTTTAAATTAATTAAATCAGATCATTTCATAATTTTAAACCTTAGGCCTCAATTTTTTAATATGGATCACCGATATTTTAATATTAATATCTACTTTTTGATATTTTTATGCATTTAATTAATGTTATTCGATAGCTAGTTATTTATATATTTTTGAATTGAGTTACGTTAATTTGTAAAATTTAGGAATGAAATATCATTAGTTATATTTGTGTAGTGTTGCTGTAAATATTAAAAAATTTAATTATGGTATGAAGCCGAAAGGAACCGAACCGAACCCGAACGGTTACATAATTATATTTGGACCCGATCGATCCATTTATTAAAAACCCAAAAATTTTGGAACCGAGCAGAACCGAACCGATCCACGGACAGCCCTAACAATAACGACTAACTTTTCAATTTTAATCTGATTTTAATCTCTACCGAACAAGCTTATAGAATAGATTTGGCTAATGTATTCTTATTTTGATGTACCCGTTTGATCTACATTATTATCTCATTAAAATGAAAAATATGACTGTTATCCATCACATCAACATTTAAATTCAAATTTTTTATCTCTTGTGTGATCCCAATAACGACTATATTTTTCATTCTCATTCTACAATAATTTAACTCAAACAGGGGCTTATTTCCAATTTTGGCACCTAAAAGAATTATTTCTCATAAAACTTATCTACCTAAAAGTACGGTTACTTATGAAAACATTTTAGCTTAGCCAAGCATGCTATACTGAAAAACAAATAAATCTCTCTACGAATTCATTATATACCGATTTCAGCACCACACTGCATCAAGAGCAGCGATTTCGGGTGGAAAATTTCAACTTGCAACCATGGCAGAGAACTGTTTCATATGACTTGTTTTATGTGTAGCACTGTAAATTTCATAAAATTTCTTCTTGTAAACTCCAGTGATTTGCCACTACTATCAAAGACCTAAACTTCACACCAAAGGCATCAAGCCTTTAATCAGAACCCCATAACTATTCCTCAGCAAGATAGCTCCATAACTAATCCTCGTCAGGAGCATGTTTGGCTTTGCTTGAAAGTAAATATACTGTAAAAAAATTAAACTTTTAAGCACAACCAAACATGCTCAGCTGTAAACTTATATTATGAAGGAAACCCAACCAAGAACTTCCTCAAATAGAACAGCTAATTACCAAAAAAAACATTAACCTACAAAGAAACCTTCTAAATCAGAAAATCAGATCGAACAGAAAAAAACTGAAGACAATTTCATTAACAAAGAAAAGGGCATACCTCTAATGTTTAAAAAGGGGTTAATTTCATAAATGGTCACT
>CAIGRS010146851.1:0-15740 GCA_903798395.1 Fraxinus floribunda
CCATTTTGGTGGGAAAAGTTTTTCAACAATTCCAAGGAAATGGTGCACGTGAGATCAAAACTAAGAAAACATTTTACCAAGAAGATAAAGCATATCAAACACATATAAAGTTGAAAAACCATTTTCCATGGAATTCCACCATTATCAAACATGGCCTTAGTATGACAGCATTGGAAGATGGAAAAAAAATATGTCATTCAGATTTGACCACATCAGTGTCGATATTAATTCTGTCAAAATTCTCTTGGACTTGAAGTTTTATTGATATAATCATTATATAGAAATCATTGTTGGGAAAAAATCACTAGATGCTTAAAGTGGAAATAAAAAAATACAAAAAATTAGGCAAAAAGAGAAAAATGTAAATTAAACGTGTTTCAACAAAAGAAAAGTATACTTTATTAGTTGAGAAAATCACACAATACAATATTTTTCCTCATTTTCACTTCTCTATATACAAAAGCATGACATCTAATATTCATCGCACAGCTACAATAATACAGTTCTTCATCTAGTTTTTCTCGTCTCAACCCCAAACTCTCACAATTTTGAATACATATAATTCTCTGTCCAAATTCTCCTCACCTTGGTGCGACACACATTTCACAATTGGAGCCATAGATGAAATTTATAGACTAGTTCATCTCTCTTTCCTAATTGCACATGAAGTCATTTTCCTTATATAAATCTTATATCTTTTCAACTCGTGCACACTCTTAATATTTTTAATACAATATGATCATTTTTCCTTTTTCATCTTTCCAAAAAATATATCATTTTCCTAGTAGAACTTTCTATTTCACAAAATCGGGGTCGAACCCAACAATCATTATCAAAAATACATAAAACTTTTAGGAATCTGATATTTATAATAAAGTTTTGGTCTACTAGAGATATCTATTGATATTGAGAATTTAAAATCAACAATTTATAATACCAAAACAGAATCTCTACCGAAATAAAATCGGACTTTTTGGTAACGTAAATCAGAAATAAGTAAACACAACTAATGAAAAGAATTGTTTGATAACATATTCATCTGGTCTAATTCTATCTAATTCACCATATTAAATGTTTCACTCCAAAGTATAATTAGTTCTTTATGTGACCAATCTTGACTTCATTGGATTCTTCTTGTAAATCAATGATTCAATTCCTTGAGATCAGACCTACACTAAATTTGTAAGAACTTATTGCAATAGAATATATATCGAAACGTGATTTAATATATAAAAGATGATAGACCCAAAGAGACATCAAAAGGGAGAAAGGGAAAAAAAAATATGAAGAATCCAAAGTGTGCTTTTTAAAGTTTTGATCACTTCGAAATGCCTTTGAAGAACGTTCCCACATTGTTTTTTGGGTGTTTGATGCTTGCCCATCTTGTACGTTTTCTCTTTATAAATTTATAGATAGCATAGCATGCATAATTTTTCTTTCTTTCTTTCTTGGGTGTGTCTTCTTATTTAACTATGCAAATGGATTCTCTTCCTATGCTTTGGTGCAAGAGAAAGCATAAAGAGACCCCAACAAACCCAAAAAAAAGATTTGTGAGTTCACTAGATGCCGTTAAATTGATCTAGATTATAAGTTAGTTCGATCTTACGTGCAGAATTACGCTAATTTAAAGCAATAAGTCACTTTTAATTAGAAACCCAATTTTTTTTTCCTTCATTGGAAACCCACACACACACACACACACTAGATTTGTCATAGATTAGTTGTTAAAGTGAAAACAATTAAGACAAAAAAAAAAAAAATGGGGTTTCGAAGGGAAAATTCACGGGAATATGTTTCTAAATACACTCTTCTTACGAGTCATGTGTAAAGGTGGTCACTATCAAAGTGATTGTTACACGATACTATACATTTTTAGTTAATAAGCACTTTGGACACTCTCTCTTTACCAGTCGATTTTGAAGGTAAATTGAACCAAAGTGATTGTTACGCAATACTTCAGTTTAACACGCTTGGAGTGAATGGCCTAGGGTGCGTACTTCCATGCAAATGAACACAATCATAATATTTATTTTATATTACAATAAGAGTGGAGACAACAAAGTAGCTAGGCCTCGTTCTATTTGGGACAAAATCGAAACCCTACACTAATTATTTTGCCAGCCAACTATTTCTTTGCGGGATGATCATTCAATTAATGATTCCTGTCCAATTTTTGCATAATTTAATATCGATGAGATTAATTTCCACATAATTGTAGAATGTGGTTAGCATTATTCATAATAAATACTGGCCCTTGATTACTATTTCCATTTCTAATTTTACATTATCAAAACTTTTTCTTATCACATTTTCGATAGGCCTCGTTCTATTTGATACAAGTTGGTACATTGCACCTGATTTTAACCTCTTTTAGCACTAGACCTCCCAACTTTTTACTTAATCTCCTCCGTCCATTTTTACTGTTAAAAATTCGCATAAAATAAAGAATTTAACCGCCCCCCCCGCCCCCCAACGATAAACAAAAAATAATAATAATAATAATAATAGTAAAGATGAAGCAACTATAAAAATAAAAGGAAAATTGCAGCAGAAGTTTCAAATCTTTTCATAAATTACAAGTAGATCATCTTCTTATCCCCTACCCAAACCACCCCACCACCACCATTAAACCGAGGTTACTCCAAACAGGATTCCAATATCCAAACCTCGATGTATATTGTGCAACTTGCTGGTAGATTGCTACTTATAAAATTATTAATTTATTTAAAAAATAATATATAATTTAGCCCTTGTTTGATATCAATTAAAATTTAGATTTTAATCTAAGTTAAAGTCAATAATTAATTTTAACCATATATTTTATGGGTCGCACAACTTTTCGATCATACATTTCATCAACTTCTAACAAAAATTACTAAAAATATGATATTAATCCCCCACCAAATATAGGCTTATTAAAAATTACGAGACTGAAATTTAAAAAATAAAATTTTAATACTTTAAATTAAAATTGTAGTCGGTATAATCAAAAATGAAAATTCCCTAAGTGCGGGATTTCTTTCATGGAATTTTTATAAGTGCTGTTGTAGCAGCACCTGATTTGCAGACAATTTTTCTCTTACCATTTGCCTATCAATCCGTGCCATGTGTAATCCTATAAAGTTTATGTGAAAATCTTTGTAAATCAAAAATACTTTCAATAACACCCAGTTTACCCCTTTGGGGTTGGTCGAATTGGTGGAGTAGATGAACGCGGAGATCAAATGTCACAAGTTCGAATATCCTGATAACACTTCCTCGGTAGAGCACGTCGCACCGGGCTTACCTCCTCTCATATGTAAGGATGGCAAAAAACTCATTCCACTCGATATCCATAGGGCCCCCATCAATCCCCTGTTAATCGGGTAAATGAGACGGGGTTCATTACCCCGAAGCGGGTATGTAGCGGGTACGAGAAATATAGTCACCGTCCCGTTTAAAATTAATTTCAAATTTAAGTTTTTCATCAAACAAAATAACTAAATACATAAAAAAAAAATAAAAGCAAAAATAAATAAATAAATAAATAGAGCGATAAATGGGGTAGGGGACCTGCCCCGATCTTGCCCAATCCCGTTTTAACCGGGTATATGGATAGAGTAAGGTAACAAAAATACTCGACGAGATGGGGTAGGAATGACCAATCTGTCTCATACATGCCCTATGTCATATCTACTTTTGTATTGTTTGCGGGCTACTGCACATAGAAAGTGGTTTACCTAGTGCGTACTCACAGTGGTCAGATCTACGCTGACATGTAGCGATTACGGATTCCTACGTCATTAAAAAAAGGAAAAACATAACACCCGGTTTAATTCAACTTGACTTCTTATTTTTCTCACATATAATATATTGATATTTTTGATAAAAATTAAATGCTTATCCATTATCTTTAATAAATTAAATTTCTTTAGGTATTGCCGCCATTTCCTAATTGGCCACTGATCACTAACCTCTTTCCGTTTAATTTGGCCCAGCCTTAAAGAAGTTTTTGGACTTAATATTGGGCCTAACATCTGGGCTAGTATTGGGCTTTTTTCAATCAGATTTAATGGGCTATTGGACCTTCTTTGGGCCCACCTACTTTTACACCATATCATGGTAAATCCAAACGCGTGGCTGTACGTACACCATGCTGCGTTATCTACACAGATTGTGGTAGTCACACTCATCTCTCTTCTTCACCTTCCCAATTCCCCACAGTTTCCATCTTCATCACAGGGCAATGGCTTCTTTCACCGTATTCCGTGTCACCCCATCTCCGGTATACTCCTCTCATTTCGTTAATCCTTATATTAAATAAATATGTGTTTTACAGTTTACATCTTTGATTCTTTGCTTTCTTGGACAGTTGTGCTCTAGCAAGAATGGGATGAACTCACCTTCGCAAGCAGCGCTAATAAAATGCGTGAGAGTCAGCAATTTAGATCAAAAGAAGAATAGGATGAAGGTCTCGTGCATGGCGAGTATTCCTGCAGACGATCGCGTGCCTGATATGGGAAAAAGGCAACTCATGAATTTGCTCCTTTTGGGTGCTATTTCACTTCCCAGTGCCGGCATGTTGCTTCCTTATGCTTCATTCTTTGTCCCACCTGGGTAATTTTCTCTACTTTTTTTTTTTTTGCAATTTTTTTGATATCATTTGTGTAATAATCCTATTGAAAGTCCAATGTCATTCTGTAGCTGGAATTGATTAATTGATTTATCTTGTGAATTATTAAAGGATTTGTTGTCAAATTGTTAATTCCATCGCTTAAATGTAAATTAAAACTATGATTTGTATGCTAACCGCGGTGAACTTCAATGGGGGAAATATGCAGCATTTAGAAATTTACAAGAGCTGGAGCAAAATCCCCCTAGGGAAATGATTATTGGTTCAAATTACTTATTTCGGTATGTATAAAAAATATCACATTTTTGTTAGGATCTAACACCTTAGTATGTGGCTGTCATCATTTTGGAAAGAAACTAATGATTTGGTAACATAACTAGAAATCTATTGACATCTTTGGAGATAGTATGAGCCATGAGGGAGCATTATGATTTTTTGCTAACTCGAAGTTTATGATACTGGAGACAAAGCACAAAAAATTGTATCTCTATGAGAGATCAATTCCTTGATGATGATAAATTACTATGACTTGTTCAAATGTATTCAAGCTTTTGGCCATTAAGATGTAAATTCTATATCTGTACCCATTGCTCGACTTCACACAGATGGTTATCTAAGCATCATGATAGGTCTCAATCAAATGCAGTTTATATGGAGAGAAAATTGTCCTCTTCGGGTTAGAACGTACCACAGTTTTTGATCTCTTCAGGTGAGAACGTACCACAATTTTTTAATGCAAAATACTTGATGCTTTTCATTAACCAAGTTGGCTGCTTAAATAGGCAAAGCCATGTAGCCATGAACCGAATTACAAGGAAACTACCACTAACAAATGGAACTTAATTTACCTAAAACAGAATGCAAATAATAAAGCATAACTAATGAAATAAATGACTCCACTTCTGCTGCAAGCAACCCACGTCCCCCACTCATGCATGCAACTCACGTCCCCACTCATCTTTCACCTATCACATCATCTGGTGTAACTTTTACTCTTGTACTATAATTTGTATCTTATGTACATTTATCAATTCGTTTGCTTTCATTATGGATGTAAAACAATAGCCTGTCTTCTCTGTTTTGTTAACTGGAATATTTTCTTGCAGTCTTTACCTATTCACATTTGTATGTACTATCACTCCGTATATTTTCTGCTGTTTTAGACACTATGGTCACTAGTTTCTTTGCTTTGTTATTCCTTGCATCACAATTTTACATGCTAATTGGGAACCAAGAGCAGGACTGGAGGGGCTGGTGGTGGAATTGTAGCAAAGGATGCATTAGGAAATGATGTTCTTGCTGATGCATGGATAAAAAACCATGGACCTGGGGATCGGACCCTTACACAGGGATTGAAGGTAATTTTCATTTATCTATTACATGATTTGAGTTTATTGACTGCATTATTCTAGTTTTAAAAGTTAAAGGATAACAAATCACTGCTCATTCAACATTGGAATTTTTTATGAACAACGGAGGAATAATATATTAAATATGCTCCAAACTTAAATTTAAAGTATTAGTTACAATTTCCACTGCCTGTATTCGAGATGAGTAGAAAAAAGATTACGGGATGATGCATAGAAGAAAGATTTCAGTTGTAGCATTGAAAGGAAAAATGTAAATAGAGAGAATTTATACGTGCTAATAATCTGATAAAACTGTCTATATGAGTTGATACAAAACTAGTCATTAAGTTCACCCATGTGTTTGACCCTTTATCTTTTACTGTCACAATTTGCGTACTTAAGTGTATTTTGACAAGAATGTTTGAATTCATTAAAGCTAATATAGGAGGAAATCACTCTTGCTATTGGTGAAGATATTTCTTGTGGATGAAAAACCTGTATTGATGCTGCATTGGGTGATCTGAGATATAATCCACAAATTTCCATGCTGAGACAAAATGATTAGGCATATATGGCATTCCATCTATTGGGAATGGTTCCATGTGAAAGAAAGACATTTGCAAACAAATGAGTAATTGATTCATTCTTGTAAAGAGAAAGTGAGCATGTGAATTCTGATAAGTTTAAGCCAATGACATGACCAAACTTTCGGTCCAGTAATTGGTAACAGTGCTATTCCTGCGAAATGTTAGGAAAATATGTCACCAACAAGAACATCTACTAATTTATTTCAATTACTTAACTTAATCTACATAGTGGGGATTTTTGCTTAACTTGTCATTTTGTTTTGACTTTATAAATCCAATACCATATCATTGCATCTCTTTACACTTTTGTCGAAGTTTTTGGTAGGTATCTTTAGCTTCTTATAGGAGCGTGAGTAAGATTTATACTGTTAACTCTGTTCTATATGATGCAAGGATGAAAATTATCATTCTTGTAGTTTTCCATAAACGGAGATCAGATGACTACTCGTAGGAAGAACATAAACATTTTAAATAAAGTTAAAATGAAAATGTTTTGGATTGCATTGAAATTGTTCTAACGCAAAGGAATAATGTTATTTATCATTATGATGGTGGAACATCGATGATGTGATAGTTTACGTGGAATATTGGAATTGAGCAGTTCAATTTTTACGAGAGAGAGAGAAATGTGAGGGATAATGGGTTGTCATATCACTGATGTACCATCATCATAATGATAAATAACATTAGAGGCTTTTGGTGCTTCTACCTTAAGTAATATTTGTAGGTGCAAAAATATCTCATCCTTTTAATAAAATCATTGAACTTCATGGTGACACTTGAATTGAGGACAAGGATGGATACGGGGTTGCTAGATTATCTAAGCATGTTTGATGGGGATTAAAATTAAATTTTTAGTAAATTATGATAGAAGTTTTTGAAATGTGTGGTTGAAAAGTTATGAGTCCATAAAAGATGTGGTTAATATTGATTGTTTGACTTTGACTTGGATTAAAATTAGACTTTAATCCAGACCAAACAAGGGTCTAATTCCCTTATCGTTTGTCTAGTTTTAATTTTGTTATCTGAGGAATGGTAAAGGTGGGGGCCACCTTCTAACTCTTCCAAATTAAACAAAAAAAAATGAGGGCATGTTTGATATGTTTGAGTAGACAAAATTAAGGAATTGAAAAATGAGAAATTTTATTCATATGATTTTCAATTTACACACTCTTTAGGCATTTGATGTTGTTAATGTGCATATAATTATCTGAATAACATCTCTACAACTTAAAAACTTCTTACACACTCTTTAGGCATTTGATGTTGTTAATGTGCATATAATTATCCGAATAACATCTCTATAACTTAAAATCTTCTTACTGGTTTTTGTTATGTGAATAAAATATGATTAATGAGAAGCAAACAGTATGACAGGTCAAGATGTGTAGACAAGACGACGTCCACAAACAAAATTGTGGCCTATAGATATTAGCTACATAGATGTGACGATTCAATGCTTAAAAAATTTCAGGGAGATCCGACCTACCTTGTTGTGGAGAATGACAGAACACTGGCAACATATGGCATCAATGCTGTCTGCACTCACCTCGGCTGTGTGGTGCCATGGAATGCTGCTGAGAACAAGTTCATCTGCCCATGCCACGGATCACAATACAACAATCAAGGAAGGGTTGTTAGAGGGCCGGCTCCATTGGTAAGTTCAACAAACTTATTGCTAAAAAACCATTTGATCGTACTATGCAAATATTCTCATATTCTGCGATAAACTAGATATGCATGTCTAAGCAAGGATAATATTAGAATTCTGATTATTTCACGCTGTCTTTTTTGGTCAATACAAATTTACTGGACCAGTCGTTGGCCTTGGCTCATGCTGATGTTGATGATGGGAAGGTTGTGTTCGTTCCATGGGTTGAAACAGATTTCAGAACTGGTGAAACTCCATGGTGGGCTTAATTACATTGAATTTGCTCCCATTTTGTATGAATTTGTCGATCTGTCAAGGAAAACCTTGATTTTGCACTATAGCATTTGCAATCGAGCAACATTTTGGCATGATACCACTATTCCACTCTCGTGTATATCAAATGTAAAGCGTTATCATACATTAAGGAGACGTTTTAATTTGCTATCAGAATTCAGAACTTGTATGATACATGCAATTGCATTTTTCTCTGAAGCAATAAATCGATTTGCAACAGATTGTTTCAAAGGTTAATTTGGTTTTTGGTGTTACACTTCAACCTGCTATCAAGTTTTGAATCGACCAACGTTAAATTGACAGCAGATTGCAATTAAATTAGAGTTTAGTAACTCGATATCGACCTGAATCTTTGAATTAAACCAATTTAATATTTGAAACGGTCGGATGCCCCGTGACTGCTTACAATTGTTAAAAGGATAAACGAAATGACGACAAACATCCAACCGAGATTCTCTCCCCAAAACATGTGCGCAAACTCTAAATATTTGTTTGTCCTTGGAAAGAATAACATTCAAATCGATATTTTCCATATATATCCGACCAACATACTCAATATAAGGAGTTGTCCGTGTCATATATATGGAGAATTGACAATCAAGATTCGTTGATTTACGAACGAAGTCGAAAAATTATTCTTATCCATATTTTACGTCATAGGAGCTGATTCCACCTGTCATTTGTCCACTAGCTTCACGTGATGCCCCGACACATCAGAATCACACGCACAAAAAAGCAAGTTCAACATGTAACGTGAGAACAAAACAAACCCTACCACCACCCTACACAAAAAGAGATCCAAGAATGATTAAGGGCAAAAGTGGAATCAAACTTCTAGCTATTGGAAATTTTGTACTAGCTAATCTTGATGACGACGAATCGTATTTCTCGAATTGTAGTGAGTCGACGGCCAAGGGCATGTTCTCCTGGTCGGGACTGCACTTGGACTCGTGGGGAGGGTGTGCGCTGTACATGATGGCTCGTAACACGGCCGAGACGGTTGGTATGTACGCTGTCTTGTTAAGCGCCAGCAGCCATGTTAGCCCCATCAATTGGCAATCCCGACTCAACATATTGCTAGCCCGGTTGCTGTTTTCGCGGTCTAGTTGTTTTGTTACATTTTTGCCATCCCCTGTCAACTGCAAAAGTAATCATAACCAGGGGCAATTCAGACATTGTGCTGGACTTGAATATTTCTTGGGATTAAAATGATATTTTTCAATAGTTTCTTGAAGAAATAATTGAAGTTGAAACTTAGGGGACTGACCTTTTGAAGAGCACCAAGGCATCTAGTACAACCAGCATAAGAAGAATTCTTGCAATTATGTTCCAAATTCCTTACAGCAGCCGTGGGAGTAGCATTTCTGTAATTCCCAGTAATATTAAACGCGGCGGGGCAGGTCAAAGAGGTGATTTGGTGGAGGCGGATGCCGCAGAAGCACAACACGGCGTCGCACGAAGCATTTGGCTGAGGGATGTGAATGTTTCGGCTCTGCAGCGAGTTCTGCAGTGAGTTGACGCACTTCTGCGAATCATCCGGCATCATCGGCATGTCAGAACTCGCCGGAGGCACAGTAGATGGCACCTGCAGAGCCGACCTCGCATGAGCAGCGAAAAGCCACGCCGCCAGCACTGGGCAGCACCGACTCCTGTCGAGGTTTCTTCCACAAGCCGCACTCACACCGCCGAACAACTCTGCTGACAGGTCCAGCAGGCACGTCTGGGCTTCTGTCTGGACCTGAGACGCAGGGACTGTATTAGAACTGCCAGGATAATCGCCCGGTCTTAATGGCTGCTCCGGTTCGGAAAGTAAAACGGCAAAACAGCCATGAAAATATAATGATAATGTAATGATGAGAAAGCTAAATGAATGCATGGAAAAGCTTGATTCTTTTCTCATCAAATTTCGATCAAATACTTTCATTTAAAAGTCCCTTTTGCTCTAGTTCAAGTAGGGCTAATGTGAGGTGAAAAAGAAAGGAGATGAATGGTTATTTCTTCTTAGAAAACAGTGCAAGTTTGGATTTGAACCAAAAAGGAAATTCAAAAGATTATACAGTAAGCTGTAAGCACCCTTTTCCTTCTTTTACTTTCTCAGTGTTCTCTGCGATATATATGTTTTATTGTGTAAAAGAGAATCATTGGGTAGCTAGAGAGAGGAATCAAACAGAAAAACGAGAGTGAAAGGGAAAGGATAATGAGGATTTGGCAGCTTCTGGTGTCCTTTTCTTTATCATTCTCCTCCTCAGCCAGCCCCACACCAACTACTTCCATCATATTATATATTGGTGAATAAAAAATGAAAATGGGGCTATGAATTTCCAGTTTTTTCTATAATGGGTAGGTAAACTTGCAGGATGTTTAGTTGGGGAAGGAACGTTTGTTGAAAAAAAAATGAGGGGAAATAGAGGAGGAAAAGAGCACTTTTTGTAGTTTAATTGAGAAGAAAATGATGAAGAACAAGAAAGAAAGAAAGAAATAAGTTGAGGTCTTATGATTGAATGATTTTGTATTGAATTCTGCATATACTTTTAGAAAAAATTGTTAAAAACTGAAAAAATATATTGTTGAAAAGTAAATAAAAATTGTGAATTTAAATGGTTAAAATTAATTTTTTGTTATCATTTTTTTTGGGTAAACCTAACATGGACAGATATTAAACAACACTAGTGATGCCATTGTTGACATGCATGAATTTCTAGCACGATTGATAGGTTATTATATTTAATTACTTCTGGTCGAATATAATTTTTATCTACATATTTCAATGACTCACAAATATTACACACATTATGTAGGACCCACAATTTTATTGTTTCGTTCATATTTATAATATGTTTATAAAACTCAAATAACTTTTATCCCCACATTTCAAGAAATCTATAAGTGCTATCCATTTATTAAATATTTATTTATAATTTAAATCATTTATAAATATTTTCTAGGCATCCTCTAATCGCCTGCCAAACATGCACTTGGTTACAGCCTTCGAGGATAGATACTATGATAATCTCCTGAGTTGTGACCTTCGTAAAAGAATTATGTTACCAGTCCCAAATGATAGTGTAACGAAGGTTGTCATCATCTTTGGCCAATAACAATGTATCTGTCAATGGATCGATTTTGACCGTTTAAATTTCGATCATTTAAAAATCGTTTGAAATCGAACTGATCCGTTGTAATATTTTAAAAATTGTAAAATATTGATTAAAGGCTTTAAGGCCAAAATAATATATACATATATATATATACACACACAAGAGTAAACTAAATATAAGGTTATGCTAATCAAATAACTAATTATAAGTCCAGTATACAAGGTCATACAATTTGAATACCAAACACTCTAATTGCCAAACAAGGTCATACAAAACAAAGTCACACATACGCAAGCTATAGATTCTCTCAAACCCATCAAATTGTGGTTTTTCTTTTTGCTGTCTAAAAAATATTAGTGAATCTTACTAAACTTGTCTGAATTAAGCTGGATTGTCAGAACTATTCATTTGCCAGAAGTTTAACAGACCATCACATGGGTGGGCCTTACGTGAAAAAAAAAAAACAAAAAACAAAAAACAAAAAACTACCTACCCCCTACCTTCTGAGTGTCGTTAAATGTTCTGTAAGTTTTTTTTTCTGTAATTCTAGCATGATTGAACTTGTTTTCTTTGCCTTGCACTCTCTTCTAATCGGTAACATGTTCTAGTTAAGGATACTTCTTTATTTTTAAAAATTGCATAATAAAGTGAAAAAAAAATTCGAGATTATAGGAATTTTTTCTTCAAGAATCTTTAAACTGCGGTTTGAAACCAAACCATAATTATAGTTTCATTTGAAGTTTTACCAAATCGTTTAAAAAGTGGTTTGGTTCGGAAAAAAAACGACAAAAATCGTTCGAATCAAACTATTACATCCCTAGTTAAAATTATTGCTCCGTTTTTCTCTTTTTTTCTTTTTTCGTTTCTACTAAAGTTCGCCCTAGTAAGGTGAGAGGGTTTTTTAGACTTCTACGTCAGGATTGTGATTTGTCATTACCTTTGTTAACATTAAATTTATTTCTTTTAGTAAATAATAATCCAAGACGATTTATGTTACTTAGATATCAAAATATGAAATTTACTTTACTCAAAAGAATTATGGGAAGAAAGAAAGTAGTTCCTCATGGTTGACAATTTGGAACTAAAACTCATTGTGTAAAGATGTGAATTCAGATTCACCTTACCAATTTGTCCACCTTTAACACAACACAAAACGTGACAAACAAAAAGGTAATTGTGTTGGGAAATGATGACATATTTGGGATTTAACCTTATTCTCACAAACTGAGTTGTTCACTATATACGTTGGTGCTTAGCATCAATTTAGATGATATGAAGATGTTATTGATTCGATGTTCAATAAATCAAAATTTATCTCAATGAATCAGTAGGGTCCACTTATTGACATATATAGAGTAGTGTGTTTTGTCTAAGTATCGGAAAAAGACTAACGAGGGGTGTTTACCTATCAATAAAGAGTATGAATTTGATCCTGCAAATATATAATATTCTTGATTCTTGATATTAACAAGATGACGCTCTTAAAATATCGTGTTGATGATTATATTACAGTCTTACCCTTTAATGTCTGGAAAAAATCCGAATAATAATAAATTTAAGATTATATCTTCTTGTTGTTTCAATTAATATTAAAGTTATGGGTAATTAGCATATAACGTCCCAACCTTTCATTGTTATTGTGGAAAACATTCATACCTTTCATTTTCTGGCATTTACAAACGTTTTATTGCGAAAAACGTCATTTTCACCTATTGTTAACATAAAATGACCAATATACTCTCCTATATAAAATATTTTAGGTTATTTTTTATATTAAAATAATTTATTTGGACTCATTTGCACTTTTTTTAAAAAGTTTAGTATTAAGATTGCAATTTATTCTTTATTTTTCTTTTTTGTTTTATTTATATAGGATGGTGTATTGGTCATTTTATGTTAAAAATAGGTGAAAATGACGTTTTCCGTAATGAAACATTGAAATAGGGGTGAAAATGTCAGAAAATGAAAGGTATGGACATTTTTCACAATAACAATGAAAGGTGAGGACGTTATGTGTTAATTACCCTTAAAATTATGGATATATTCTGGCATATATCTTCAATCTATACATGTGATTAATCGTGCATTAATTAGAACTTTTCGTAAATCATATTCATTGCATTGTAAATCATATACATGATATTAGGGCCAAACTAGGTAGTTAATTTTGTTGAAATAAATTAAAATAATAATACTAACATTTATAAAATAAATAAAAAGCATATTAGATATATCGTAGATAGTATAGAAATAAATCATATTTGATTGGAAAAATTATCACACGGCTTGTACATCAATCTGGTGACATATATGTAACACAACTGAAATAACAATAGGGGAAATTAGGCCCAACACGGTCCAGAAGCCCCAAAATCGAAAAATGCTATTTAAAACTAGTTAAACAATTTAAAATGTAATTAATACGTACAAACCTCAAAACGTGAAGAGAGAAACATGGTGTTTTCTCTTCATCTCATATATCAACGAGTCTCTTCACCTTCGCCGACCATTGGGGCTTTCTCACAAGTCTATGGCAACTCCACCATCCGTCGCAACTTCTCCGCACCCGCAATCACATCTGGGCGGACGGCCTTCGCCAACTTCCAAAAAATCGAGAAAGAATGGTACACAATCGTCAAGATTTCTAGGATAAAAAAGTCTAGCTTCGCCGAAAGACCCAACCACTAGCATTTGATGCGATTTCAAGTTTCAACATCCATTTCGGCCCTACCCCTCTTTAATCCATATGATTTTTAGTCTTAATTTAATTTTTATTCCCAAGATTTTTGACAATTTCAGATCTGAAGTTTAATTTATTGTCATATGCGTTCGAAATTCTTGTCCAGTTTACAAATATGAGTTGTCGATTGATAGTAATAACTATGATAATAGCATTAGTGACCCAAGTGAAGTGCATAGAGAAGTAAATGAGGTAGGGAATGGTGATGAAACTATTGGATTGACGATATGAAGATTGCTTGGTGGTAGGTTTGCTGTGTGCTGGTTTTTGAGAGGGATGGGGCAGTTGCTAGTGATATATATTGAGATGGATGGTGGGTTTAGCATTAAAGGTGTTCCAAGAATTTGTTCGCCCTACTTGATTATAGTGAAGTAGAGATGTTTGAGGAGTTGCCATTCCCAAGAAACAAATACTTCGTGGGGAGGGAGAAGGAAATTATGGAAATTGAGACTACATTATTTGGTCATTTGGAGCAAGAATGGTCCATGTTGACCATTAAAGGAAAAACACCAGCTCCATCTGAAAGTCTAGCAAACGAGGAACCAAATTCATGGTTTGAGATTGTTGGCATTTATTATGGAGGATGTTGCGAAGAAATAAGTCTAGAATCTTGACTAGCTTTCTGTACATGTGAATCATGCTTAAAAATTCTTGTCTAATTTGATCATTGTTGTGTCTTTGTTAGGATAATTTTATTCTTAGATGAATTGTTATATTTCAAGATTTTTCTCTTATTATGCCACATTTTGGGGTGATGATGTGAATTACCATTTCAGGTATTTTGAAGATAATAGTTCAAAGGAAGATGTTGGATTTTTTTTGTGTTGACTGTTAGTGAATTCACGTGATCCTACCTGCCAGATTTTCAGCATTATTTCCTGGGAATAGCTTGCAATTTTCTACGTCTCTTGGTTTGAGAACTACCATGTCTTTTAACTTTTGTCACCTTCCTGTATTTATGTTTTAAATGTGTAAAGATTATGAAAGTGAAATGCAATTTGTAGTTATCATCCAACGAATCTTGTATGGGGTGCTTGCGTATATATGTTTTCAATTAGTAAATCTCCTTTTAGTAACATAATAGTTTATCAGTTGTAAAGTTATTGTACGCTAACTAAAGAAATTGAATGGATTTAATGCATTGTTTATTTTAGAATATGAGCATTTATTCCTTGTGATTTCTACTAAATCAATATTTGTAGGATGGTTTTGGTAATCAAGATTTTTGAAAAGATAAGCACTTATTTTTTTTTTCTAGCAATTTTGATTGAATTTTGGTTGGAAATTAGAGTGAGAACCGAGGGTTGGGTGAGAAGAAGAGTTGTGAATGAATGTCTTGTCACTTTTTCGATTGGTGTTTTATCACTTTTTCAAATGTTTGCAGTTTTTTTAAAACTTGTCACTTTTTA
>CAIGRS010146875.1:1845-11921 GCA_903798395.1 Fraxinus floribunda
TTTGTTCCACATTATTTTTTTCATTCTCATTCTTCTACTCATTTTCAACCACACATTCTTCAATAAAATAATATTTTCCATCACATCAATAACTTTTCCTTCTTTTTCAACCACATATTTCTCATCATATCACTTCAAAAAAATGCACTCTCATTTTAATATGCACCAAACACACTATCCTTAAAAAAAAAAAAAAATCAAAGGGCATCTGAATTTAATCCAAGTACATAAAACTGATATGCAAAGAGAATGGTACCAATCATGCATCTAACTAATAAGTGGAAAATAACAAACTATTATCATTTAATCTCTAAAAAATGTCGAGCAAGATTTAGCAAAAATATATTGTTCCGAAGAGTGAAGACTTGGCCACCATACAGACGAAATATCTTGGATCAACTCTTTGGGGATCAAGTCAAGCTTTTCTGAGAACATTCACATATTTGAGTTACAACGATAAATCGTTGCTGCTGAGTGAAAAAGTACAAACTAAGAGAGGAGGACCAGACGATAAAGAATAAGTACCAAACTAGAAGGTACACAAGCAACAAGAAATGACAACCAAAATTTTCATAATTATTGTCCCTATCAATGTACATGTCAAAAAACTTCAAATTAATAAAAGTTGAAGACTGAAACATGGAGAAGTCCTTGTAATGTAAAAAATATATTGAAATAATAATTAACTAACACGTTAGGAGACTATCAAGGATTACATTGAACAACATGCCCCAGACTAACAACCTGACGTTGCCACCCCCACCCCCCACAAAATCAAACGTGACCAGAAGATAGACTGGAGTAAAAGGATTTAAAGGCCAAATCTGAACCTTCCTGCCTATGACGTAATAAAGACCGCCTGAAATAAGAGTACCTATGTCCCAAAAATATGTCTGTGAACAGGTGCAGTATCCAAAGTCTTAACTACTTGCATCCATGGTTTGTCTATGACCAAGAGAGAATTTCTAGAAAGATGATCGACAAATAAAACAGGATCTCTGAAAGCACAGAATTCAAAGTTCTTTCTACCGCATTGTCTAGTTTCTAATTCATAATCTTTCAATTTACGCTTTAGTTTTCCACTGCACTGCAACATTCTCAACGCCAAGTCCTCACCATTTGCCAATTCAGTGTCGTCCTCTCTATCAACTGGCATCCCAAAGTCGATTAAACACATAGCCCTGGAACATAAGCATCATAAGTTGTCAGCTTTGATAGAAACATGTATGCGATATATTACACAAGTCGATTTGTTTGCAGTACTCATGATAACAAAGTTTTAATTACTCCACAAAACATCAAAAACATTAATATCATAGATACTGTAAAACAAGTTGCAACATGACAGTATATAACCATAAAACACTTCCATTTATTCTAAAATCATTCTTCATCCGTCCAAAAAGGTATATAACTTTGTAATAGTTTGAATGAAGTACCAAAGACAGTTAGCATTTTGAGAAATATTTAAACAAGTTATACAAGATCCTAATTTTGTAATCATATGGCAATCCCATTGTTAAGCTTAGTCTTCTGTAAAATGCTGAGTTTTTCTTATGCTGCAAGCACTAAAAGCCTTAGTCAAATTATGGTTTTAACACACTTGGTTTCAAGGACAAAAATATTGTTAGATGATACTTATAGTCCTCTTCACAGTCCAGGGAATAATTATAGAAAAAGAAAATAATGAGTATTGCTTTTATAGTCTTTACATCACATTAGAACTTAATAACTAATAAGTCTAGCACTTGATCATACAGATAAAGAATCAAGATGGAGCCTGACGATAAATATTATCAGCAGCAATCCCAATGGCAAATTCCATATTAAATGTTGTTTTATAGTTTCTAATTAGTATAAATAACTTCTGACTATGTATTCAAATCCATATATGAGTTAAATGTAAAGCTGACAACTCACCAGAGCACAAGAATATAGGGTAAGAAGAGAACGTAGGGGATATTCACTCATGGAAAGAAAATTACCTAGGACTATAGACAATAACAGATGATGAACTAGATGATGGTGGGAACGAAAGACCAATAACTTCTCCAGGAAATTCTTGATATCTTCGAGGCAGAGAAAATGTGTGCCGCATGGACCACTCCCCCAACTGTTTGGCCTCCACATCAAATGCATAAACGTGATTTGAAGAAGTGGAGATTATAAGAATATTGCTATTCCGTGGAGTAAAACCACCAGCTGTAACTGAGGCCCCATCCAACCTCGATATGAACCAGTGTTGCCTATAGCAAAAAAAAATATATATATTTTATCAAGGTATCCAAGGGATATTTAATCAGCAGCCCAAAGTAGCTACAATATGGAAATAGGGACCCCTTATATTTTGGTTTACAATTATAAAAGCATCAGTACATCTTTATTGCAGAACATGATTCAACTCTCCAGGTATCATCAAAGAGAAAGTCAACATATCGTTGGACAAAAAGCTACCAAAACAATTAGTATTACCGAAAGAAAAAAGAAAATTCAAACCATGAAGCGATGCATAGGTATCTGCATAAACCAATACAACAATTCGAAACAATATAAAAAAATTATCCTCATATTTAACTGTAAACCATCTAAAAAAATCCATAATATTACATTTCTACAAATTTAGAAGTCTGATTTGCAACTTGAAACATAAAATGGATCAAGAAAGTAGCAAATAATAAATTAACAAAGCTGAGGCTGGGAAATGATTTGGGCTATGAATGAACAAATAGTTCGAAAGGCTGACGCTTGAAAGAGCACGGCTACACCTCAGCTGCCCTCTATAAGACTTGACAAAGGCCATATGATGCGTAAGGTATTTGGCTTCTAATGAAAACCTCTCACAAAGTGCAGCTCAAAGCATAAGCTCTCAATCGCTTTTGAAACAACCAGCAGATGTTATGTATAAACAGGAATAGTACACTAGATTCATAGTTTCTATATTTAGGGTTTCTTTGGTTTCACTTTGGTAAGTAGTATGTCTAAGAAGAGATGACAACTAATTACTGGAATAGCCGAAGTAAGAGTTGGCTTTAAAGCACAGGGTATCTTCACTTTGCAGCTTCAAGACTACGAAAAAGGTATTAGTAATATTTTTATTTTATAAGTCCAGTAACATCATATTTCTCATGAATTTGTTTTCAAACCACCATAAAAATTTACCAATCATACTCTAATTTATCCAGCATTACAAGAAAAAGTACAATTATTCCTACTTAGAGGAAAGGGGAAAAAATGAATTCAATCAGAGTCTGCATTTAAAACCTTAGCGTCTCCAGATTAAATATATAAACATCTCCAAAGCAGTTGATGGCTGCCAGCCACTGGCCGTCAATACTTGTGAACATTTTTGTAATAGGAGGTTCACTGGGTGGCAATTCCTCATCTTGGTCTCTACGACAAGGAGTGAATGCATGAACTAGTTCGCCACTTTCCACATACACTACCTGAAAGCGACAATAAAATGGTTTAAGAGATTGAATTGCTGAAACACATTGACTGCTATAACTTAGGTAGTCTAAAACCTATATCAAGCAAACTTCATTATGACATTTGATTTATTTCTTCATTCATTTATGTATTTTTGGTTGAAAAGGATTAGTGCACCATAAAAGTAGAATTCATCAAGACTCAATAAGATTTACTCTTTTGCTCAAAATAATAAATGATAAATAGAATATACACAAATATTATACATGTTTTAAAAAAGAAAGTATGCAGAACTGCAATTTTACAATAATAATCAATATGATTGTTCACAGTAAACCGAAATTGCCAGTAAGGTGATGATAATTGCCAGTCCATGAAATATGAAAAATAATACAGTAACATGTGAAGATTAAGAGATACTTCAAACTTTCACTTAATTGAATGGTCGAAATGCTTCCTTCAGTAATATTTGGATGTAAAGGTTAGTTATATTGACAAGGCACCAAAGCAAGGCCATGTGTATGGAGGAGTCAAGATATATAAAGAAGAAGAAAATTCATCAATCACGACTACTTAGTCGTTCAAATCCTATAACAAAGTAATTCACCTTTCCAAACTATTTCAGCTCCGTACACTCCATGAGACCTCATTAGCATGAGAATCTCAAATTGCTGTCATTCAATTTTCACTTGAAGCACTCATGCCATGACAACAAAAAGGCCTCCACCAAATAACATATCACCTTAAAAGGATAAAGGGAAAACACCAACTGCCCTGATTCTTGCACATGCAAAATTGCATTACTTGTCATGGGGGTAGCAATTCACTAGTGATTTATACTTTCAAGACACCTTAGGTGCACGGAGAATGGCATTTCCAAATATTTCATTTTCAATACACCTGTCCCTTAAATAAACCACATCCCGTAGAGGACGCTCCTCCAACTTAGTTATCTTAGTATTCCAAGCATGACTGAGTATTAAGTTGTACCAGTGATTCCCATCCATAGAAGTCACTCTTTCATTAGTAATCCAATTCAGCACAGTATATACCCCAAAATAACATCCCAACATCAACATCAATTCATAATCCAATAATAGATTTACTTTTATCAAAAGCATTCCTGTTTCTGAAATTCCTTCTATACGGCCATTCTAAACAGTAATTAAGCAAGACTTGAACAAATCACTTACTTTTTTTTAGGTATTTTTCATACATACTTTTCGTAACATGTTAATTTGAGTGGATGAAAGTTCATACCAAATTGTTTCTGAATTGGGGCTCTTGTTATATAACAGAGTAAATGCACCATCAAGAGAATTATGATGCATGAGTGTGTGGTTTGTGCCTTTAGATTTGTGAAGCAGCTTATACAACATACTTCAGGCACATAATAATGATGCATGACATAAAATCTTGATGAGTAGCCATAAACATAATCTCCCTGAGCCAATTCTCATCAATAGTAAGACAAGCCTGGAGCTATTTAAGCATGTATGCATGTGGACAGAAAAAGGGCAAAAAAAAGACAAGTAATAAATCAAAATGTACCGTTGCACAAGAGGACCAAATAAAAAGTAAAATACAGTAAGAGAAAATTAATAAAAAGAGGACATACGTATATCCTCCGATCATGCCCTGCTATCAATAAACGTGAAGAGTCAGAACTAAAAGCCATGCAATGGGCATATGGCAATTCTGACTGGAGATTCCTTTTCTTTACAGTCCAGACATGCTTGCCTGACTTACTCCCTTTCAATTCAAAAAGATTGGATTTCATATGGTCAGAATAAGCAAATGAAGTGCCTGATGAAGAAATTGTACTGCAAATAATCTTCCGAGAAGCTTTGCATTTAATTCTTGCCACCAAATCAGTGGTTGCAAGCCCAGGAGATGAGCTTGGACTGACATCAGAGACAACATCTTTCTTTACACGAACGGAATAAATATCTAACCAGTAAGAAGCCTGGATAAGAAGCAATGGAGTCTGATTGAAAAATGTTTTCGTAGCAAATTGCATGGGCATTCTCTGCGGTGCAGGACAAATATCATGCGGAGAAAATTTGGTGAACTCCTTGGCAGAATACGCAAAAAGTTTTGTATCATCGCCAGCTGAAATAAGCATGGGTACACCTAAATGGGCCCACTTATGATAACTAAAGTCAAGAGGCTTCATCCTGCCGCGGGTCCTCTTTACCTTTTCATCAGGAAAGACATCTGCTCGGGAAAACAAATATTAGAAATCCCAGGCCCAAAAAGTAAACAAAAGGAACAGTGAGAGAGAAGAAAAAAAGAAAGAACAGCACACAATAAAATCATTCCAATGCCAAACAATTTCAAGATTATTTAAAGAATAAACCAACCTTCATGACTGATAGGTACTGCTACAGTCAAGGCCCTCACATCATGTGTGTGAGCTCTCACATAGCCTACATAGATCCATTTCTTATTTGGATCAGAAACAAACTTGCCATCACTAGAGCCAACAGCATCACTAGAAATCTTATAGAGTATAACCTACAGCATCAGCATCTCAACTATCATTACTTGCACAAATTGTTATTAGTCACGAGTAAACAAGTTAACAAGGCAATGTAACAAAGCCACGCAGGGAGAAGCATTGTATAAGGACAGGCAGAGGTGGAGTAACCAAAGTACAATCAATATATTTATAAAATGATGGTCAAATTGAGATCAAGGGCAATCAGATTAGTGCACACATTACTTACTACTAAATCAGTACATAAGTGAACTAAAAATCATTAGCCATTCTACACCAACACACTTGAACGTAGCCAAAATAAATATCAGCTGCTAACAAGCTTTGGGCATTTTAAATTTCCATTCACTTGGTAGCCTGCCATCTCTTGAAGAAACAATATTATTGCGCAACGTCTTTAAACAATATAAGCATCATCCATATTCCATATCTACATTGTTCTCACAAATGGTGAGAGCATAAAAGCCAACAGATGGATATTAAAATGTTTCTTCTACTACGATGAATAGAGTATGAGCTTGTTTGGGAAAAGTTTAAATTATAATCACTTCTAGTCAAACTTACTTCTTATTCATGTACATTTTGTAGGACCCGCTACCCACTTATTTCAGAAATTCTGTGGGACCCGCTGATTAAATATAATTGTAACTATACCAAACAAGCACTATATTGAATCACTAACATATCAGGTTCTAGTTTGATGGTCATACAAGCCCAAGTGTCTCATCAGCAACATTCTAACAATCACATATTATTACTTCAACTATTACTCTGTACTCTTCACGAGGACTTGGGTGGTTTTTCAACTCAGTTGACGTCCTTCGAGATGCTCAACTCAGTTTTGCAATATTTTATACCATGAAGTGATGTGAAGTGTCACATGTTTCATTCCAGATCACACTTTTACAAGATATAAACTAAATTGTGTAAGCTTTTCGACGCAAGCAGATAAACAAGTAAATAAATAGTATTAGCCTCTCTTTTTTCAAGACTAAAATTGTGTTGTCAGGTGAATTTTTTACAGTCTCTTGCCTCATTGGAATTCACCTCCCAAAAATAGATAATTGGGATATTTCATATTCTTACAGTAAAAGCACATTCAGGCTCCAAATTTACTGTAGTAAAAAAAACACAATAAACCAACAGCAAAACAAACTCCATTGTTGTGAGTCCTAAAAAACACGTTAAGTAATGTCCGACTTTGACCACTAGATTATGAAACACTTATAATGTGTTTGCACTAAGCATTTAGATCAAGACATTACCATTTAGAGTGAGAGATCACGTATTTTTGCAATCTTAACAAGTTCCGAAGGGAAGACAACCTGAAGCAGTCTTTACTATAAAGAAATTACCAGAAAATAAAAGCGAAGCATTTGATTTCTGCATTGAATGAAGTTCCACGGAGTTTGACTAAAACCAAGCAGCTAACGCTACTTCAAAATATGAATGATTCCATATTGCAGTCATCACGACAAAAAGCATGTCATACCATTTTTAGAAGCTGTTGGTACACACATCAACAGCTAATATGAAAATTTTCATGCATATAATTACTTCAAAATGGATGGAATGTGTACCTGACCATCTGAACCAGCAGAGAACACTCTATTATGGCTAGGTGATGCTGCAAGGGAATTCACATCACCCTTGTGACAAGAATGTGCCTGAAAAAGAGTTCCAAACTGACTATCCCAAAACTGCACACTGCCAGAACTATCGGCGCTGACAATGGTCCCACATCTGAATCCAAAAAAATGCAATATAAACAGCATGGAAAAGAAGAAAAGTTTCAGATGACTTCAACAATAAGGTATTACAACCCAAACATTCATATACAGATATTATCAAGTGGGTGAAATGAACAGAAATTTTACCTAAGTGCAAGTAATGACAATATGCAGAGCTCAGAACCACTACCCAGACCTCCAAGCCCAACCGTTATTCTGTAAATCTCATGAGCCAGTTTAGCATCCCAGCATCTTATGAACCTGGGAAACCAAAAAAAACTTCAAAATAATTAAATCCAAACCAACATAAGCTTTCATCCATAGAACACTAGGATTTATTACCACACCAACATAATTTAGATATCATAACCACTAAGTTAATTCATATGCATATTGTTCATATAAGTACAACATACCCGTCACTGCTTCCAGAATATATCCTGCGTGAGTCAGGACTCCAGGTTACACTTAATGCACGTCCTGTGAGTTAATGAGAAATGATCAAACCAATTCTATTCAACTTAAGCAAAACAGGAAGAAAAATCATCCTGACAAGCTGGGGAAGCTATCTCACCACTAACCCTTGGCAATGTTCCATTATAAGTTAGTTTTTCCGAGTCAGATATGTTGTATATTCGTATACAGCCATCATCACAAGCAATTGCAAGACGAGTGTGCTTGGTGTCATGGTCCTCATGAATCTCAACCGAATCATTTATATCGCTGTCATGTCCACTATCACTATTTTCATCATCCTCACCACCATTAATTCTAGGACTAGCATAGCCATTTTCATAAACTTTCGTTTCCTTGTTTTCATTGAACTGCGGATTATTACATGGTTCTGCTGCCATCTGCCATATTGAGACACCAATGGAATCTAGAACTGTCTGCAGAAAAAAATATCAAAGAAAGAAATTTTTTAATAAAAATAATATACTCAAATGAAAAAAAAAATTAAAAAAATAACTAGAAGCATTGTTTCATATATTCCCCTTTCAGCAGCTGACAGTACTAACATAAATTAGGAACGATGTGAACAGTTGTTTTCTATCTTGTATCTATAAAAAATCTAACTTGACAAACATCAAACTTTAACAAATCAGAGCAAAGTGCATTAATACTCTCCAGCAGATGAATACCAGAATTATACAGCATTTAGCTTTGTTCATGATCTTTCGCTTTTCCAAGAAAGGAGTACCATCACTATCATGATAACATAAAAATGTAGAAGCATGAAGCTGCGATTCTAAATTAGTCTAAAAATCAGCAATTCTGACTACATGTTTCTTCCCAAACTTTATCCGGAAGTTCAGTTTTAACTTCTTATATACCATTTTTGATGCCATGGCTTACTTCAAACCACGAAAACTTTGATGCAATATTCCTTTTCTTTGTATTAAAATGTAATATTATGCTCTAAGGTACAAAAATCACATAGTACTGAAATTCAAGCATAGTTTGTGTGTATATGCACCTTTTGTTTCAAATCGTAAAGGTCCCACTCAGAAACCGATCCATCAATGCTGGAAGATATCAACCGGCCCAATGACGAACCTCTTGGCCCCGATGGACACCACACCAGCGACGACATCCTCGAATTAGGGTCCCCATGTATAGTCTGAATATAAAACCCCCAAAAAAAATTAATTCTCACTCTTTCAAAAAGCCCATAAAAAAATTCCGATTATAAATTGTAAAAGATTTCGGATTTCATCTTACGAGCTGACAGTGCCATCCAACGGAGCCGGGAGAGACGAGCCAAATCTCAAGTGAACCGTCTCCGCGAGCGGCGGCGACTTGGGAGCCGTCGGCACTGGTGGCTAGGGCTACAACAGCGGACGGATTCCACTCCACTGAGCTGTTTCGATAAACCTTTACCATCTCAGTTGTGAATTTATTATTTGATTTCTTATGATTGATGGGTTCGAAGTGCGTAGTGTGTGAAGAAGAAAGGGCCGTAGTAGAGCAGTCGAGAGAGAACAGAAAGAGGGGCGATGAAGAAAAGGGTATTTAGGTTTTTCAGGGTTTAAGCGGCTGCGATTTGAACCGGGTGGGTACTACTAATATAGAACCGGACGGGTTGACTCATCAAATTTCCCACCTTTGGGGTTGAACAAATGGTCTCTACCCCATGTTTGGTGGCCTTTTATACTTATATATAATACTAGTTTTAGCCATGTGTTATTTTGAAGGTAATGCTAGCGTGTTAAATATGTAAAGGTATGTTAAATTTTCTTGAATTACATTGTAAATGAATATGGGCCATTGAAATAATCTAAATTGAATTATTAGTATTATGTTGAATTTCAATAATGTTTTAATGTCAATATTAATAAAATTTCATTTACGTAAATTTGGATGGTGTCGATCTCATATCTTAGGTACTCTTTTGGTGTAGGACATAATTTGATTTTACT
>CAIGRS010146894.1:0-19672 GCA_903798395.1 Fraxinus floribunda
GTATCAAACATGCCAAAAGTTGGAAAATGGAATTTGAATTCCATTTTTCATGGAAATTGATGGCTATCAAACATAGCCTAAAATATCTTCTATTCAAATAAAATATTTTTAAAAAATTATTAGAATATTCAAAAGCAACTTTTGACTTTTCAAAATCAAAAGTCCAATCAAACGAGAACTAAATTACTGTCAGGATACATTGACCTGGAAGCCTTTGAACTTTTAAAAAACAATTATGTTTCGAGTTGAGTTTTTATTATTTTATGTAAAAGAAACTAGTTTTTGCATACAAATAAATAATACTCTAGTACTCTTGACAAAATGTCTTCTCGAGACATTCCAAAAATACCTAATGAGACTAATAAATTTCAAATTAAGGTCATGAAGAAAACAGTGGTGTAAGCAAAGTTGAAAAGAATAATCTAACAATCTTGCTACACAAACAGGGACATTTGACAGGATTTAAAAATAACAATATGTTAGGCTAATTTTGTACATTACTAGGATGAAATGAACCATTGTTATGATATTTTTAATTATTTATTTTGAATTTAATTTGATTTGATTTGATTTTTTGATGTTTATTATCATTTTTATTGTTCTTTTCGATTGCTTGATCACCAATTTAATTATTAGTAAATTTTATAGTTATCGAGAGAAACAATAGAGTTTAAGTACAATGTAATAAAATATTGTAAGATTCGATAGAGGATAGACATATACATTTATGTTTTATTTGGTTTCAATAGGTGTTATAGCACTTGTTAACGCATTTATCATGTTTGAATCTTTCATCCAAAAATAGAAGGGTTATATGAGGGAAATGAATTTGATCGCTATCGAGAGACTTTCAATTAAACTACGAACATTGACTAACGTGAATGATTTCAAATTGACACTTTAATTGTTACACTAAAAATTAAATAATAAAAGGGATTCGACATCCTAGCAATACATATCACATAATCACATATTTGAAAAACACATTTACTTTAATTAGTTTAATTGATAATTTAGGTATTAGTATAGAAAAAATCACAACATTTGTTTGCTATTCGATTAAAGTTGCAATTAATTTTAACTCGGTTAAACATATAGTCCTCATGAGTTCGACAATCTATTCATCATTATATTACTTAATCACGATCTCATGCACTTGCGAATTTTCAAATGATCAAGTTTTTGGCGCTGTTGTCAAAAAATATTATTTTTTATAAGTTTAGTTAATTTTAATTTTAATCTGAATTTTAATGTTTCTTTAGTTTAGTTTATTATATTAGAAAACCATCACACGTACCAAAAAGAGAAAGAGGAAGACATTCCTTTCAAAAAAGAAAAAGGAAGGCATGGCAGAGAAAAACACGGATCAAATAGTCATCGGGGCTAATCTAGAAGCAATACAACCAAATGTGGCTGTAGCTAATGAAAATGCAAGGCTAATGGGGGAGTATATGGTTCCACCGGTTGTGAAAAGTCAATCTAATGTAGTATATCCGACGTTTCGTCAGACAAACTTCAACCTGATGACTGATGTATGTTCCAAAATGCGCTATAATTCATTGGGAGAGTTACAGAGAATCCCAACACTCATATATTAAGAATTCTGGATATGTGTGCAACTATCGAGTATCTAAGGGTGTCCAGTGAAACAACCAGACTGGGGCTTTCCCATACACATTGAGAGACTCGACCAGAGAGTGGTTAGACATTCGTCCACCTCAGAGTATCACTACATGGAACCGATTGAGTCAAAAATTCATGAGCAAATATTTCCCATCGAAAATGATTGCAAAGTTGCAAAGTTGGTGGACGAGATTACCACATTCCAACAATAGAACTGAGAATGCTATCCATAGGCTTGGGAACAATACAAGGGTTTACTCCGCTAATGCCCACAATACGGATTGCAAAAATGACTTCAGGTGCAGTATTTCTACATTGGTTTGAATACGATAAGCAGAGCTAACGTAGACTCCATATGTGATGGCGTCGAAGCTTTTTTTTCCAGAATCAATCATCGTAGGTTTGGGGATAAAGGTCAGAACCATTTCTTGATTCAGTCATGGAAGATCTGCCATTCACCAGTGCACTTTGACCTACTGAAGGACGAGTGGAAAGAGAGCTGCTAAGGCATTCGAAGTTGATTCTTTGATAGCAATTTCAGCACAGTTGGCATCATTGTCATTAGCACAAAAGGTGGATTAGATGAACACAACCCAGACAATGGGATCGAAATGAAAACATCGTGGAGGGAATCACGAGAGTGTTGATTGTAATGTAGGGTCTCATTTTGTTCAGATAGTGGAAGATGTGAACTACACGCATAATTTTCAAAAGCAACAATACAATCCAAATCCTAACACCTATCACCTAGGTTGGAGGAATCACCTAAGTTTTCAGTGAAGTAATAACCAGGGTACTCAGACCGCACCACAACAAACTGCACCGCCATGTTTTCGACAGAATGGGAAGAAGTCTTCACTAGAAGATCATGTGACTAAGTTGACGAAGATATCTACTCAAACACATGCAAAGAACGAATAAGAGCTTGCAAATTCAAGGAGCTGCCATAAAAAAAATTTGGAAAATCAGATGGGACAAATAGCGAAAGCACTTTCAGAGAGACTACCGAGAGCATTGTCTGGTGAAACTGAGACAAATCCTAAACAGCAAGTAGTGGCAGTGAAGGTTGTGGAGGAAGAACAGATTAAGGAAATAACTAGCCGCAGTGGAGTTCAACTGCCAGGTTAATGTAAAGAGACCAATTGCTACAAAAGAAAAGGTACATACCTTGGTTGACAAGCAATTGGAAGAATCTGAGCAAAACAAAGAAACAAAGACAAAAAAAAAAAGCATTAGAGGATTCAAAAGTTAAGAAAACCGCTCCTACTAAATTATTTATGCCACCACTACCTTTTCCACAAAGACTATAAAAGAAAAAGTTCGATGATCAATTCGAGAAGTTCTTAGATATGCTGAAAAAGCTCCACATTAACATTTCATTCATCGATGCAACTCGAAAAATCCCAATGTATGCAAAGTTCTTGAAAGACATGATATCAAAGAAAAGAAATCTTCTAGACTGGGAAGAAGTGACATTAACCGAGGAGAGTAGTGCAAGGCTATAAATTGCCACCAAAACTCAAGGACTCAGAGAGTTTCACTTTACCTATTTTACTAAGCAAAAAATGAAATTTTAATACTTTATGTGATACAGGTGTCAGTGTAAACATAAATGTCGTGTCTGCTTTTAGAAAATTGGGAGTTGAAAAAGTCAAATGATCGAATGTGACGCTACAGCTGACAGATAGGATCATCAGATATCCATGGGGTAAGGTTGAAGATGTGCTCATCAGGGTTGGGAAGCTAATATTCCCCGCGGACTTCCTTGTTATGGACCTCGAAAATGACCTATATGCCAATTATCTTAGGTTGGCACTTTTTAGCAACAAGTCAAACTTTGATTGACACGGAGAAGGGTGTGCTGATTGTCAGGGTGGAGGACGCACATGAAATCTTTAAATTATATAATTCACCCAAATAACCATTAGTCCTAGAGGAAGCCAAATATGTTGCTAAAGAAGTTCAACAAGGGTCAAATGAAACAAAACATAAACATTTAGGGAGCCTTGCTCGAGAAGAGAATAGAAAGCTCAAAGTTTGGAGGGAAAAAAGAGGATGTAAAGCTCAAAATTACAAGGAGTGTAAGGTTGTAAAACTCTAGCATGAACCACCATGATCAGTTCATCCACACAGTCTAGTTAAAGACTATAAATTAAGCAATTGTTGGGAGACAACCCAAATTTCTAATCACTTTATTTATTTTGCTTTCCGTATTGCATTGCATGTAGTGTTATTCTTGATTTATAAGTTGCATTAGTTATAAGCTCCTTTAAATTCAATTTGGGAGTCATCTTTATCATTGACACTTAACCTTGTTAAAGGAAAACATTAATTGAGTCAAAATGAGTTTTTTTTTTTTCCCTCCCTCTTGATAGGTACCATGAATCTTAACATTGAAATAAGCTTAGCAAAGTACAAGTTACATTAAATTGACAAATAAATCTCACATTCAACAGAAAAATTCGGGGATTACCTTCTTCATTTTTTTCTTCATCCCCCTTATATTCTTACTTATACATTATAACATTGAGAACAATGTCGATTTTAAGTTTGAGGTGGAAAAAATTTTAGTTTTACTTTTTATGCTTTTTTAAGTGTTCGTGTGTTTGTTTTTCGTTGTTACTTTAGTATATAATAGAAAAATAAAAAAAAATCGAAAAATCCGAAAAAGATATACATAAATATAAATATTTTCTTATTTTAGGTTATATGTTTGTGTGGGTTAAATAATCTATCTTGCAATGATGATTAAATTTGAGATTTGGTGTTAATTTATAAACGGTGGATATGTTGCATACTAGATTTATTGATGTTTAACCCTACAAAACTTGATATTATACGCGCACTAAAATTGAATTTTACATCATGATGCAATAAGTTGATTCATATATTGGATAAGTTGATAGATTGGACATATATGTTATATCCAAAACTATCCAATATTAATGATCATTAGACCAAATTTAGCATAATTTGGAGATGATTTCATAGCTGTAAGAAGATACAGATGTAAACTGAGATTCCTTGTGTGAAAACTTATGTGTGGATTGCCTAATATTAATATGATAAAATTGGGCAAGTCTTAAGTTAAAAGGTCGATTTGATTATATGGGTGTTTAATGAGGGTATTGCACTAATTATGGTAGAAAAATATATAAAAGACATCTCTTTGTAACATTTATGACTCGAGTTATTAAACCTGCTATGATATTTACAACATGGTGCCCTAAAATTATTTGATTTGAGAGTCATCAATCAAAAAGCTCGTTACATGGGTCATATAAAAAATTTAAGGAGTGGAAAAAAATTGAGAAATAACATGTGTGTGAAAACAGAAGACGCACCAAATGCTTTGATTAATCCCCCAAACACTTATTTGAAAAATCTTTGCCTTTTGATGAGGAATTATTAACATAATTTAATCCTAGCCGTCAAAGCAATCAAAGAATTGAAGAATCCTTGTTTATTGATATGTTGACTTACAATTAGTATATTCCACCTGAACTAGAGAGGGTGATTATAGTAATTAAAAACTCACCTTAAATTGCAAACCAAGAAAAGAGTAAAAAGAATAAATTTCGTGGTGCGTGAATCATACGAGAGTTGAAAGGATATATTTGACCATGATCAAGGAAAAATAAAGGATTTTGATCTTCCAAGAGTTTTTGTATGCTCCCGAGAACCGAGACTTCTCGAACGGCAGAAAGTTTTCCTCGTAACAGGGAATTTGGAACATAAAACATTCAGAAGTTACGCGTGGCTCATCTTCCGATTTAGATGTCAAATGCTTCCTGCCATGATGGAAAGTCATCTTTCTTGAAAGGATACAAGACATAATAGTAGTAGATGCTTATCCATTAGTTTGTGAGACAATCCCTTTACAGCACTGGAGTCCTGTGAAGATCACAAAATATAGGCTAATACACACAAAAGAATGGGAAGCTTCACGATCGTGTGTGGGGTTTATCGTCATAGGATTTTGGGTGTTTTTTGAGAAAAAAATGGATTGACTATGGATCATGTTCGGTCAACACCGTGATACTTGATCTCATATCTGCCAGGAAACAAAGGGAACAGAGATATAAGTTATAGATATTGAGGCTTCTCTTAGCCTAGGATCAAAATCCTCTGGTGTATTGCAGAATTCTGAGCAAGAGGAAGAATACCCTTAGATACACCGAAGTACGGTTAATGGACTGGATATTAAAATACCAAAGTTTAATTTTCAAGAACAACGAGAAGTGAACAAAGAACAGAAGTCTAATGGTGAGTAAAAAAGATCATGAGGACAAAGAAAAACACACTGTATAGAGTTGGGGGGATGACCCTCCATAAGGACTACCAGGATTCACGAAAGGAGGATTCCAACAGATTTGATACCACCACTGAGGTTTTCGCGGAAAGCAAGGGTGACACAGAAAGAGCACTCAGATTGTAACCAAAAACACTTGGCGGAAGCTGCAAGCATTCTAACTGATAATATGACAATCGGTTTCATAACAGCTCTTTTATGGAAAGTTCTCATCCATATGTATGAAGGCTGAATACAGAAATGACTTGGAACTAAAATAAACAGTGCCACCGGTTTCAGCTAATTTAATAATCTGTTATTCAACGACCAATCTAAGCACATAGCATCTCTCTGATACTACAAAGAAATAGCTAAATTGGAGAAGTGTTTCGCACAATCCAGTTAACTCATTCAGGAGCAGACTGAGAAATTTTATTCAGTTGAGGCATGACTCTTCTAGGAATAAAATTTTTAAAATGAAATAATAACACAGAAATTTCAAAAATATTATAATTCTAATGAGGCACAGTAATCTTATGAAATCTTCACTAGAGCCTATATCAATAAATTAACAAAATATTCCAAGGTTGCTCTGGCAATTTCAACTTGGGAATGCCTAATCTGATAGCCAAATTTATGTTGGAGTGCACCTAACCAAGGAACCCAAAGTGAAAAACTATCTTTATTTACATAATTGACAAATTATGCAAAGAAACACTAAAGTGGGGGAAGCCTCACAGAGAGAACCAGGTGTTAGCCATTAGGATTAAATTCAGTAAAAGAAAAAAGCCAAAATATTATACCTCTTAAATCCATTGAAAGCCAAACAACCAATTCATAAAACATTAATCCACAGCCCCACAGTGGAAAACTTTGAAGCAAATCAGGCAAGAAAAAATCTTTAGGGCGGAGGAGGGCAGCAGCAACCACCACCGCCAATCCAAGTCTGGGGAATTTTTAAAGATAACAGAGAAAATCTTGCCATCAATCAGTATTACGTTCACATTAAAAGTACAAGATGATTCATGTTCATTCCTTAGAATTACACTTCACATGACATCTCACTATTTTTTTTCCATCTTAGTGGCCTTCCCTCAAACTCCAATGTGGCAACTGCACCCACCACACCAGACCCTTTCACTAAACTTGCAACAATGCTACTGCATGAGGAACCATCCACCTTAATATTTCCCATCATGTTTAACAAAATAAGGTACTCACGACCGCGATCCATCTCAGTTTTCAGTCAAAAAAAGCCCAGTATATATTCTGAAAGCCCCAAACAGATCACCAAGAACATGGCTTTGACAAACTCAAGATAGTGATTGCCAGAAGTATTTTGCTTTCCAAGGTGCACACATTCTGCAGTTCCTTCTACATGAATGTCAGGAATTTGGTTTTATTGAACAACTGTTCTGAAAAGGACTATACAGAAATCCAAAAACCTCCAACAACTGACAAGTACCACCATGGTTGCGCAACACAGAGAAACCAAGATAACATGTATATTCTAATTTGTTATTCATCCAAACTGATTGGTGTCAAACATGTCTATTCTAATTTGTTATTCATCCAAACTTCACCTACGCCCCAGTTTGACAACCATTATTTCATAACTCTTTAATTCTCATATTCATTTTCAACCACACATTTACACAATAAAATACTTTGCACATAAACCCAAATTTTTTTTTAACTTTTTAACCACACATTCTCATGTTCAAAACATCATTTCTTAAAAGTAATAGCCATCAAACAGTGGCTAAATAACAAGCTCTTGCATTTTTTTCTAATTTTTCCAGATAAATTGCACATGATATGCCCACCCTATATTTGCATTTGCATGTGCCAAGGTGGCGGTGGTGGTGGCAGGCTGCTGCAGTGGATTGGGAAAGAAGGTGTTTGTTTCCTTATTTGTTTCCTCTTATCTTCTTCCTTCTTTCTATATTTATATTTTTCGTTTATTTGAAGTTTTTAGTGTAAATATGTTTTTCTATGCCAACTAAACAACCATTTTGGATGGTGACAAGGTTGAGGTGCTCAATGCCGAGAAAAATGTTGGGGATAAAAATGCAAATAGGATGTATGTTGGGGATAGAGGCAGGGCAGCAATTTATCTTATTTATTTTGTCAATTTTATCTCTTGGTGCGCTCCTTGGCCAAACTTCACTTGTAAATACTTATGTTGTCACTTTTTGCCAAAGTGCTGGAGTAATTTGTTTTCTTGGGATAACCTAGTGTACTTAGTGATATTCTAAAAATAGGTGCGAGCCATCTTGACGCAGACAGAATTGACCAAGAACAAATGCAATCATGAAATGTTGATTTGTGCACAAATACCGTTTGGATCAGAATGGGAGAAAAATCTCACAATTAAATTATTATGATTTAATCTATCAATCAAAAAGTCCCCCAAAATACTGTTGTAGCTCTAAGACCTAAGGCAAACCTAATTAAAATTGCATTAATAGTCCATGAACTCCTAATGAAATATAAATTCAACCCAATATAATTAAAAATATCAATTAGACACTAATTAATTAAAGAACACAATTAAATAGAAATACTAAACACCTAATTAAGCCTTGCATGCATCTTTATTGATCAAATTACATCATATCTCAACAAGTTTGAATTGAAATTGTACGGCTGTTCCATACTATCCTCCATTGCAGTATCAACAATCATTTAAGCATTTTCATTCCGTACACATTTTGTTTTAACATTGATTTTTCTATTAGCACATCCCTTTTTGATTGTGATGACTTATTTTCCAATTTTTTACTTCTTTAGCTTCTGCTATCAGTGACGGGATTAGATATTTGAAAATGAAGAACTTAGTATAATGTTTCAAACAAATTGACAACACTTACCTTAAAAGAAGAAGTTATTCCTTGTAGCATAATCAGTACAATCAATTGTACAAGTGCTGCCACATGAAGAGGAGTTCCTGTCTGATTGAAATAAACATTAAGTTGTTAGAGTAAAAGTTTTGTACTTTTTAGTACTAGGCAGGAGGAACATATGTGAAGTGATGGACAAGATATAAATTCTAACCTCTCATTCAAAAATATCTATTGAAGTAATAGTGCAATATTCGGCATCATAAAAACTGTACTTGTGAACTTACCTTGGACATGCATGAATGGCACAAAAGCTTTGTATTCATGTAGTCGTCTGCACTGTTAAAAATATTATTATTGAAGAAAACACCTTCAGAACAAGTGAAACCCAAGATATTCTGAAGGCTGTTACCACTGTAATTTAGCAAAAGTAATTGCTAAACATTCAGGTAATTAAATCTCTAACATCAAACTGGTGACAAAAATGATTTTCACATATCTTTAGTGAGAATCTGGGACAGAATATATCAGTTTTCTTTGAACAAAAGCAGGAATAAATTTGCCCGAGACACAGGAAATGTGTCCAAAATATTGGGTCATCAAAGACTACCAAGATAAGCTGTTTTCAAATAACTGCAGCGAAGAATGCACACCACCACCAAGAGTATGTAGGGTAACTCCAATAGAAAATAAAATATAGCCACGTGTTCTCTCCCCCACTGGAGAAATATGATCACAATATTCCTTGATTTAGAGGAAATTTCTCTTGGACATTTTATGTAATAACACAAGGTGATGCATAGTAAACGAAACCATTATAATACAGAAATGGGATAAAAAGAATAAATGATATCCTACTAACTATACGAGGAAATTAAATGAAGAGCACGTGATTCTGGAAATTTAGAAAGTAGCTAGTTATTACACAAGCCTTGAAATTTCTTCTACAAATGCCTGCATTTGTAGCAGTGGCATAAAATTCAGTGGACAGTGGGTTCGAATTGATAACGAACATACCATTTCGCGGTCCTGGACATCAATTGTATACTTTGAAGGAAGTCAACCTGGGGATTAAATAGGATATATGGTCAGCAGTAGGTTGCATTGCCAATATAACAGTTCATCCACTTGACCAAAATCCGCACATGCATCTCTTACCTTTCACCGTTAATACCTTCGTATACCACGAAGGAACATCAGATGTTAATGGGAACAATCAGAGCTTTCCGCATCCTACAAAACTTGAAAGGGTTAGCGCAACAGCAACTTCCTGAGATGAGTGAACCTTTTGAAGTTATCTACTCAATCGAATCTAAAATAGAAGCTTATATTATACACAAGAGAAACATCTCACAACACCTACCACAGATTGCAAAATGAACAAAACAGTAACTTATTGAACATATAAATTTATGTACAAGGACATTGCTCTCCGACATGTATTTGCTACAACAAAAATACAGGGTTTCCTAAGACCTTATCACTAAGATACTAACTTACACGTCATACAAAAAGATCTTTACAGTCAAGGTGTCAACTTGAACAGGAACAACATCCAAGCATCTCAGAGGTTCACTCAAAACTCAACTTGTCTAGGGAGTAACCAAAAGAATATATGGCCTACTCACAGTCAGGAGTCACATGACATCCTGTTAACTGCTCTTCCATGACAACAACAGTTTTTCTTCTGTGATTGTATAATAAGGGGGAATATACAATGACTGCAAGGTCAAACCATCATATTCAAGTCTGACAGATCATCCATTGGAATTTCAAGCCCACCCACATAGTCATTATCTTGCAATCCAACATCCTCAATGTTGTTCAACCAAGACCCTAGGTCCTCTTCTTGACCAGCAAGATCATCAGGTACAGCTAGATCGCCCATTCCAGGAAGTTGCAAGCTAGACAAATCTATGGGTTCCTCCAAGAGATCCGTGTCATCGTCATTTTTATCCTTGACAATGCCACTTCCACTAATCTCATTTGACTTAGATGCAGAACAGAATGTTGTTTTAGGTTGCTCAGACATCTTTCCAAGTGGGCCATTGACAGAAGCAGTGAGTTGACCTGTTTTCTGTCTAGGTTTTGCTTTAGGCTTTCTCTCGCCCTTGACATTGGCCAGTGCCGGTCGACCAATTTTAGTGCTTCCACTTCCGGATAGCACCTCTCTGCTATTTCCCTTTCCGTCTCTCTCACTCCGTTTTCCTTTTGCACCGTTTAATAGTGAACTTCCAATGCCTGATGGGATAGCAGTGGATGAGCTAAGTGTACCGCCAACAATATCATCAGGTAGTAACTCGTAATTCTTCACCCTATTCGACCAGAGGTCTAATTTGCCAGTAGTTTGTTCAAAACCTTGATTTGCTGATATGGGAACTCCAGAAGAATACATTTCTTGATTGTTTGAAGATGGGCTGTGCTGTGCTTCCAAAGGAGCTGCAAAACAAATAAATGACACCAAAACTAAGATAATGGACAAAAACAAAAAAGTACCATCATACCATATGAAAAAATAGCTAGAGACTTGTCAAACTTGTCTGTTATACCATTAATGCCATTTGTATAAAATATTGTTCCTAAATTAACCTACCTACTGGAATTCTTTTAACTTCAAACATTTCACATTACTGCTAGAAACATGTCTTAAAGACTAATCAGGGATGATGATTTTGTCACGATATTTTATTTTGCAAACAATTCTTTTGCAAGAAAAACATTTGATTTGCAGAGTAAAGTTAATGTTACCATGCTAATATTTATTTAATTAAACCATAAATGCATCTTCTAAAGGGTTGAGAATGTGAGAACCCTGCTTCATACATAAACTTCATCTACAGGGCTTACGGATATTGATCTGATGGTCCCCATCAGATGTACCCACTGATACATCTTAGTATCTATTCTTAGTAATACAAGCTCATGCATAAAGGCAGGAAACATGCATTCAAATTAGTGACTTATTTAAAGATATTAAAAAGTTGATAAGCATTCTGGTATCTCTCAATGGGACCAACCTGACGTTCTAATTTCAATAGAACATCCAGATGTACTAAGCTGCCGCTTCCCGGATTCATTATCAGCACTTGAATTCACTGCTTGTATGTCGCCAATGTGAGCAACTCCAGAAAGGAAAATCTCTTTATACGAGGGCTCAGCAAAGCAGCTCTTTCCAGTTGCATCAAATTCCCTACATCGTTCCAATGTCCGCTTAACAAAAGCCAATGCAGCTTGTTTTGCCATTTTACCACTGACACTTTTCATCCCATGCGCATTAGGACCCCAACAACTCTGGAAAAATATCAATTTAACAATTTCATATCCAATTACAAGGAAGCTAGGATGCCAATTTAGCTAGTAAGTATTGTGCAGCAGACCAATGAATAGAAACAGATAGAGATGTAAAAATCTGTAAACAACAAAGTTTGAACTAGGGCTGGGCATGGTCCAGTGTGGTTGTAAAAATCTGTAAGCAACAAAGTTTGAACCAGGGACGGGCATTGTCCAGTTCGGTTTTCCCAGAATTTTCGGGTATTTAGTAAGTGGAACTATAGAGTCTAAATTTAATCATGGGACTGAACCGGTTCGATCCTATACCATAATTATTTTTTTTAACATTTACAACAACGCTACATTAATACAACTAATGAAATGTTCAATTTTTTCTTTTACAACACTACTTTTAACTTTTACAAAATAACATAGTCCAAATTAAAATTATACAAATAACAAATTGTCTAATAAGATCTATTCACCAATATATACAAATTACCTTGATCAATGTGGGAAAATTCAATGAATAGGCAGAAACAGGGTAAGATGAAGACAAGCACAGCCATTGAGCTTCGATTATTTGAAAAGGGCAAAATGATTGGAAAAGACTTATATTACTTAATTTTGATTCTTTGAAATTTGAATTACAAAGTTGGGTTTGGACAGACAATGGGAAAATGATATTTTGGACCCAATTAATTAGTTGACAAACGAAATAGGAAAATGATATTTTTAGGCTCAATTAATTAGTTGGCAAATTTATTTAGAAAAAAATTAGAATGAGTTGACTTATTTAATATAAAAAAATTTAAAAAATTAGAGAGGTTCAGTTCTTATTTGGTCCGAATCAAACCCGTTGATTCTCGATTCTGATACTCATTCGAGTATTTAACTTTAAAAAAATCGAACCGAACCGAGTATACCCGTTCGAGTATTTAACTTTAAAAAAATCGAACCAAACCGCTCAGTTCGGTTTGAAAATTTTATCAGTTCCTAGTTTGAACATTGTATATGCGTTTTACCTGAACAAGAACTTAAGTACTAAAATAATTTTAAATCCTAAAAAAAATGGCAATCACTAAATTACACACAGGTTTTCACAGAGAAAGTGACAGACTTGCTTGAGTAGGATATGGAGTGTGTTTTACTTTTGAGGCCCAAAGGAATGATCTAAACATGTTACTTCTCGTGTCAATTCTTTGAGTAGTTACTAAGCTCGTGTCATTTTCCAAACATGTTTGGCTAAGCTTAAAACCCGCATGCACTTGAGGGAGCGTATTGAAGAATAGATTAAATGCTATACGTGTTGGAGATGACAGCTTAGTATTTACTCAAAGAAATGACACAAGCACGTATGTTCTCTGTCCAAATGATCTAACACGCTACCTCAAGAAATGACAGCTCAGCATTTACTCAAGAAAACAACATGTTAAGCTTAAAAAGAACTAAGATTTACTTCTAACTCTTCGTTTCCAATCATGTTTGGACATGCAATTTTTTTCTTACTTATTTCCAACATTAACTAGTATTACAATTTATTTATTTTAAAGTTTACTTATACGTTCTGGATTCTAAAAGTCATTGTTTTTGCTTTCCATTTCAGTCAACAAGTGAATATAAGAAAGGTAGTCTTTCGAGAAGGAAGCAATATGTTCTTTTTGTCATTTTTTCTTCTGTTTCTTTTTTAATATTTTTTTGTTTTTCGTTTCTTATTCTTTTCTTTTTGTTTTTCTTGTTTTGGGGGATGGTGATATTTGACTCTGTTTACAGTTGTCGTACATAAAGCATTGGCATAGCAAACATTCATAATCTTACCCAAATATACGAGCTGTTAAGAGAAGGAAGTTGTCGTACATAAAGCATTGGCATAGCAAACATTCATAATCTTACCCAAATATACGAGCTGTTAAGAGAAGGAATTTCCTAGATTGTTAGTAATTTTATTTGGATTAATCTCTATGTACCAAATAACTTACATAAAGTTTTACATAGAAAACATGTGGCGGCCCCCTATTGGAAGGAAGGCTGGTGGGCCAGCCTTCCTTCCAATAGGGGGCCGCCACGTGTTGAGGGTGTGAAAGATTATGTAAAAAATTCGGTTGGTGTAGCATGGTCCATTTAACAATTAGGAAACTAAGTTTAATGCAATTTAAAAAACCATTGGCTCAATATAATCTCCCTTTTATTTTATTTTAATCGTTATTGGATTTTGTTAATGTTTGAACAAGATTATGTATGAACTTTTACAAAATAGAAATATATGTAATTTATTTTTTTATTTCGAGCTTAATACTATTAATGTTGAATATTGGACTTTTAGAGTAAGTTCAAATTTAATATGGAATTTGTATGGGAAAAGAAAATTAGTTGAGTACTAATTAATCATACGTATGAAAAAACATAAGGGGTTGTTCTCTTTGTATTTCAATTTTGAGTTTTGAATTTATTTTAGGTTTTGTATTTTGAGTGTTCATTTAGAAATTATTGAAAATGTGTTCTTTTTGACATTTTGAAAACATAAAAAAAAAACGTTTTGAAAATTTTGACTTAATTATAACTGAAAACACACAACAAATTTTTTTGTAAATTTCTAACTTGTTTTCAAAAACGTGTTTTCGAAAATATGAAAGATAACGCATTTTCACTGTTTTGAAAAATTGAAAACAGAAAACGGATTGAAAATGATAAAGAGAACGGACCCTAAGTTTTTCGTACCCATATAGTTAGTTTCACATGATATCTCAAATACGAGTTTGTGTGCAATGTGATATCACGAACATGGATGTTAATCTAAAGTATGATTTATGGATGAGTAATAAAAATTAGGGACTTGATACACGTGGTGCTAACTGCTACATCTAGCTTTTATAATTAGAGATATAACATTATTCAATTCAAATAATAAGACTATGTTTGATTCTCATTAATTTATTTTATGATTTGCGATGAGATCATTTTTAACCATACATTCACACAATAAAATATTCTACACGTTCTCCGATAACTTTTCTTTACTTTTTTAACAATATATTCTCCTAAAAATATTATTCAAAAATTAATGGGAATCAAACAGGCACTAAACCAGTAATGTCGATGCCTAGCTAGTAGCTACTTTAGACAATCTAAGTCTTCCTCACCAACTTGCTCAAATTGTGCCCGTAGGACAATTTGATGAAACAACATTACAGTAATTTTGCATGATTAAGTGATCATATTTAGGCTTTAGCCTCTGTTAGGCTTAGATAAAAATTAATTTTTTAAGGAATTTTGATAAAAATTGATAAAACATGTGTTGAAAAATCGTGAATTCCGTTATTGGTTAATGTCATGTTTGGTACATATTAAAATTTTCATTTTCATTCTTCTACTCATTTTCAACCACACATTCTACAATAAAATAATATTTTTCATTACATCAATAACTTTCTTTCTTTTTCAACCACACATTCTCCATCAATCTACTATTTTAGAATACATTCTTACAAAATAATGTAGCTCAAAATGTTGATTTTGACTTAATTTTTATTTAATTTTTTAAATTAAACCAAACCGGGCTAATAGAAATTTTGGGCAATGAGGGGGAAAATCCTAATAATTCTCTGAAAAGAGAAAACTGACAATGAGATATTAACCATTGAAAATGGGTCAAACAGGCAGTCCATCTGCAAACATAGACAGTAGGATTCATCCGGATTTCGGAAAGTCCCAACGCAATCATCAAACTCATGTGCACGTGCATGCAGTTGATAATAACGCAGTGTCACCTCAATGAAGTTCCCCAAAAAAAGAAGACAGAATATTCCGTTGCCGGTGACGTTATTTTGTCTCTTTGTCTGAGCTTTGTTTTCCATTCAAGTGCGTTTTCTCACTCTCACTGTGATAACAGTGGGTTAATTGAAGGGGTATCTAGCTTCAATCATAAGTCTCGTTTAGAAGTTCTTTTAAATAATTTGGAATTAAAAATGGATAAACGTGGCTCTAATAAAGAGGTTACTCTGTAATCCGTATTGAAGGCGGCCACGGCGAGTAATATTACAGAGGAAGCAACACCTTCTAACTCGAGGACAATGAAACTTGTCCGGTCCTTTTGAGTACATTCATGAAAACTATTTGTACACGGAGGTTTACACTCCACTGAGAAAATGGTCCACGATGAATAAAATAATCGTGGCCCTCTCTATTGTGAGGGGATAGGTGGGATCAGGTCCACGGGCGTGTACGTCTAGCAAAATCCATAAAGTTATAAGCATTCCATATTTTGGATTCAATAATAAATTACACAATTTCCTTTGAGTAGCAAATTTGAAAGTGATCACGAGTTGAAAAGATACTATACTCAATATATGATAAGGATGTGTACAATTAAGGCGCATAAAGAGTAATTTTTTAGATTTTCATTATATTTTCCATATTAATATTAAAAGGGTAAACTTCCTTTTTCTTTGAGTTAATTCATTTTCCATCTTTTCATTGATTTTATTTCTCATTACTAACCAATCATGTTTAATAGTGTTATAGATAAATGAATAATGTTATTTAACATTACAAAATTTATAGTAATTTTAAATGAATAATTCTTGGTGTACAAAATAGGGTACAAAAGGGGGTCCAAAATTGCCAAATGGCGGCCCCCTATTGGGGGGACGCCTGGCCCATTTGACAATTTTGGACACCCTTTTGTAACCCGTTTTGTACCTGTAGCACAACTCATTTTAAATAGTGGGCTATGTTGTATAAAAATATCGTCAAGAGACTCTCTATTTTGAATAGTAGACTGTTAAAATGAGTTTTAAGAAATTCTTGATCTTAACTTTCGCTCTTCAAATTTAGAGAGTCAAACTCACTCTCCATTTTTAATAAATAATTATTACATTTAATAAATTGCATATTTCAATACTCTACTTAAATATTCAAACCACGTTTAAATTGATTGACCATTGAAATATAAAAAAAGTTATGTTAAATAAAATAGGAAGAAAAATCAATATGTTTCTTGAGAAAAGTTAAATTAGAGAGCCAAAATAGAAAACTTGTTTCAGTGTAAAAAAATTGACTTTCTAAATTTAAATATTCTCTCTATAATATATAAAATGCTTTTTATAAATAAAGAATTTCGATAAGATCATTTCTATTTTAAAGAGCCAATTTTTAAAATTATGTTCTAAGAGATTTTTGAAATTAACATTTTAATTTAGAGGGTGAGTTCGACTCTCTATATTTTTCTATAATTAAATGCTCTCACATTATTTCAATTTTCATTGAAGAAAAATAATATAATAACTTAGAGAGTAGCTCATAAAAATAAAATATAAGAAAAAATAATAAATATTTTATAGGAATATTAAAATAAGTATTAAGGGCATGTTTAAGCCTCATTTTTCGAGTATAATGCATTTTGGAATAATAGATTAATGGAGAATGTATAGTTAAATATGAAGGAAAATTTTTTAGATTGTATATAATATTATTTTATTAAAAAATGTATTATTGAAAAGAAGAGAGAAAAAAATATATTTAAAAAAATAGGGATCAAACAGTGTCTAAATATAAATATCTCGTGGAGTACTAAAAAAAATTTTACTCTTTAAAATTTATAAACTCTCTTTAAATTGTATAATATGCTATTTGAAATGAAAATAATGGAGTCTAGGAGATGCTCTACATTAGAAAGGCATAATTAAAGTGGGAAGCGGCTGGTAACAAGCAGGACAGCAAGTTTCGGGGTGAAAGAGTGGTGTAGGAATGAGAAACCAGCTGCAGTGGGCGTGATTGTGACAGCACAACCTGCCGGCAGCCGGCCTCAACTCTCAATTATTTCATTTCCACTCCCTCTTTTTCAAACTCAAGAAACTGGTACCATTGGTCACATATTCCCACAAATTTCGATGACAGTTGTTAATTCTAATATATAAAACTAGAATTTATCTACTCTACCAGATTTTGATTCACAGATTTTGTACAGATTATCTCACATGAGGTGGGTCCCGAGGACCCCCCTCATTAAAAAAATCCCCCAAAAATGTTAAAACACCCACCCACCCCATCTCACATTGCTGTGCCAGATCTAACAGACCTGACACAGTAGCTCGGTTTATAAAACTAAGATAATGTATTTTCCTTGATAACGTGGGGAGTCAAAGCCGGCTGAGGCTCATTCCTTATCTTATTTCTGGTAGAAAAGTTAACTTCGCATTTCCAGTAAGTGCCTGTTTGTTCCATATACTTTCCCCATTTTTAGAAAAATTAGTGCCGTTATTGTCAATGTTGGGGGCCCACACAAGACACGGTTGGTTAACAATGGTGGACAGGCCACTGGTTCCAACGGTACAAATTTCTCTACTTTTGAAGAATTAATGGCAACCAAACAGAGGCTAATTAACGAGTTTGGCCTCAATATCAATATCCTCCGTTTGACGTTTTCTTTCACAATCTTATAATTTTAAAAAACTGTGTGATATAGAGAAAAGAAAAACTACATATCTCAACAGTAACATTTTATTTGAATTCTAACAATAAACAAATTTTATTGAAATAACCTCATAGTTCAGCGATTTCATAGGGTCCCATCGGGATGACCATTGGAATAATTGTAGTACTAAAATGCTATGAAATAATAATGCAAACGAAACATCATTTTCCCTGGCAGTCAACGATTTCCCCCGCAAGAGCTGAATTCATGCTGTTCATCGTAACATACAAGTAGTGTTTGAACGACATTATTTTGGAAAAATGTATTCTGAAATAATAGATTGATTGAGAATGTGTAGTTGAAAAAAGAAGGAAAAGTTATTGATGTGATGAAAAATATTATTTTATTGAGGAATGTGTAGTTAAAAATGAGTAGGATAATAAGAATAAAATTTTTAATGTGACTCAAATAGGTCAATGAATGAAAATAATTAAAAAAAAATTAAAATAATGCTTAATTGGTAATCCAATTGTCGACAATACTAGAGTACAAATTTTGCTCTTAATTTTTCATTTCAAATTGACTCAAGGACGAGAAAATTATAATAATCATGAATAGATATTTATGAGATGATAATAATAATAATAATAATAATAACCCCATGATTTCACTATTGATCCACATGCAAAATGTTTGGTCCCTATTTCTTAAAATTCATTTTCTTCCAAACTTATTTTATGAGATTCACAATTTTTATCAATTTTTCAATCACACATCTCATCAACTTTTTGTCAAAATTTACTAAAAAATTGATTTTTATCCAATTCAAATGGGGACTAAAAATCATCAAACAAATTGTTGTGTTGTGCGGAAGCCCCTAGTTTGAAATTATGGCTATATCACAAGTTGGTATTCTTTGTATTCCCAATCGATATGCATACCTCGTGAGTTTTTTTTTTTTAAATACTATTTCCGCGTGTATTTTGCAAGGATATGGGGTAATACTCATTTGCATTCGGCCCTTCTGATTATTAGTGAATTATTTTTGTCATCGTTCTCTTATAGTATTTTTGTTAAAATTTCAAATTTGGGACTTCTGCCCTATATGACACAATTAAATCTTTTTGAGATATGTATGAAACATATTCCCACAGGGTTAATTTCATAAACGGTCACTGAAGTTACTTGAAAATAACAAAACGGTCACCAAAGTTTCAAAGTTTCAGAAACGGT
>CAIGRS010146895.1:0-14021 GCA_903798395.1 Fraxinus floribunda
TACTTTAAAATTAAAGTCAAATATTTAAAGATTATTCTATTTGTACATAATTTTTTACATAAAATTTTACCGAATCGATAAGGGATGGCCCCCTATTGGGGGGTGTCTGTGGGCCCAGGCTCCCCCCCAATTGGGGGTCGCCACTTGTCGATTCGATAAAACTTTATGTAGAAAATTATGTAAGTGTAGCATTGTCCAATATTTAATTGTATTTTTCCATTATTGTTTTGCTTATTAAAAAATACAATGGGTAAACGAGTCTTTTTACTCTCTTAAATAAAATTTTCGAGAGAAACCAAGATCAGGATCAAATTATGTTAATTTGAAAGTAAGAATGCAATGAAAAAAGTTTCAAGACATAAATTTAATAATGTGTAAAGATTATGAACCTTTCGTGCAATTAAAATGTAGATGATTATCAAAAAGTGTGGTGTGTATATCTGGCTTGGTCATATTCATACAGCAACCTTTTTTTTTTTTAATAAATGCACCATATTTTAATTAATATTAAAAATTATTAGAATATCTCTAGGAGACTGTTTAAATATAAAATGTCATATATTTTAAAGAGTCAATCTTTTAAATTATACTCTAAAAGAATTTTAAAATTAACATTTTAATTTTGAGAGCGAGTTTGGCTATCCAAGTGTTAAACTCGCTCTCCATAATTAAATGTATGAATGTCAGACGAGTCGAGCTAGCTCGTTAGTCGAAACTTGAATCTCGAGCTCGATTCGAGTAATTAAAATGGCTCAAAATATTTTTGGGCTAAGCCGAACTTTTGCTCAACCAAAAAATCTAGACTCGACCAGCTTTCTTTTCGGGCCTTGACGAGTCGAACCGACTTGCTCTTTACTTTCCTTATTTTTTTTAATATAACTGCCTTTCAAGGAAACTGTATGTGATGCCTTAACAAGGCAGCTACTGCATTGTGTAGCTGCCTTGTACAACTAAATATTTTTTTTATTTAAAGTTCTACAAATTTTATTTATTTTTTTTTTGTTCGACTCATTATAAGTCGAAAATAGCTCGTGACATGGGCGACAAGCCACAAGGTTGGTTGGGGCTCGAACCGATGCTCCAAAATGGGGTTCAGTCCGAGTTGTGTCGGCCTGGGCTTTTCCTAGGTCGAGCCATAGGCCGTCGAGCTGACGAGTCCTAATTAAATGTATTTAAATTATATTCAATTTTTAATGGAGAAAAATATTAAAAATAATTTGAAGGAAAACTAGTGAAAATTAAATATAAGAAAAAATAATAAATTTTTTTTAAGAGTAGTAAAAATAATTGTTAAATATAAATAGGCCATTGAAGTTCTTAAAATTTTTATTCTATAAATTTATAAATTCTTTTAAATTGCAAAATATGCTATTTAAAAATATAGTTTCTTAGAGATGCTTCTAATTTTTATTAATCATTATACTTATATTCTCAACATTTTTCGTCATCTCATTATTATTTTTAATATTTTATTGATCGAAAAATCTTGTTCTTAATCTTGGTTTTTGTCCAAAAATATTGTTAACGTGTTGTAAAATGAGAGTTAAATATTTAAACGTATTTTTGTATTATTATTCATTTTACTTATTTAAAAATATAATGGGCAAAGGTTGATAAGCATTCTCATTATGTGACACCTGGTCAACCTCCTAGCTGCAAACAACGTTCCAAAATGTTGTAATTCGAGGAAAGAGTTGATTGGAAGATGCAAAAAATAAAATAAAATAAAATATGAAGACGTATAATTGGTGAAGACATAGACTCGCAGAGATCTCCGAAGTGCGGAAGCATGTTGAGAACGACCTTTATTATTCTATTAAATATCAACAATTCCTATGTTCTATAAGTCGTCAAATACACTACATTTGCTATTCTACGAAGTCAACAATGATATGTAAAACTTCCGCAATAAAGACATTAATCACCATCACTCTTCACAATAATCATAAAGATGATGGAAATTGTGCTTGTGCTCTTTTAATAAAGGGTCGTAGTTTTTTTTCATCCCTAACCAGAGGTCGAGAAGGTGATGCTAGAGGATTAGAGTTAGGACGACGTTGCATGAAAATTGTCTACTAGGTTAACTGTATAACAACATCGAAAGATTGGAAACCATAGAGAGGGATGGAGTAACACTTTTTTTTTTTTTTTCTTTTCATTATAAATGTGAAGAAATAGTATAATGCTATTTGTTTTAATTGAAATAATTGTTTAGGAATGGGGTGTGGGGAGATAATTTAATCAATGGTTACTGAACTTTGCTACATGTTATTACTGGTTTATCGATTTTTAAAAAGTTAACTGTTGCTCATTAAACTTTGCTATAGATACTACTTGCTCACTGAAATTTAAAAGGTTACTTGTTTCTCATTTAAATTTGAACAAAGTTGCTCGTTGCTCATTGAATTTTGCTATATGTAACATTGATGGCAATTATACGAGAGATTGACGCGTAATTTTATTTAATTCTTGGTGAGCAACGAATAATCTTTTCAATTTTGGTGAGCAAATGGTAACTTATAGTAAAGTTAAGTGAGCAAAGAGTAACTTTTTAAAAATCCATGAATAAATAGTAACTTATATGAAAGTTTGGTGAGCATTTATTGAATTAACTCGTGGGCCATTATCACCTATTTTTGGCTGAAATCTGAGGGTCATTGTCGTAGGTGAATCTAATATCTTCGAGTTCTTCATCAAAATTCAGAAATTCCCTAATTAGCAATTAGTACTCCAATCAATGGATAGAATCATGAATATTAGCAAATATGTGTGCGATGATGCAATATCATATGGATCCTTGGAATCACGGCACCCAATAGAATCTTGCGCATTCCAGTTGCAGAACTGGAGACCCTTTCAGCTTCCAACCGGCAAAACCCTAGAATCTGATTCTGTTAAACCCTACTGCGGTACCGGTTATAATGGGCCGCAAGGCAAACGACCCTGCCGCTCCGACCGAACTACGTCGTTTTCCATTGGTGCCATCCTTGACATGTCGAAGCTCAGCCTTTTTGATGACGATAGGCCACTTACGGTCGCTCATAAGCGGTGGTTTGCTCGGAAGCGTCGCCGTAGGGGGTCGAGGTCTCTGTCTGGGAGAAGCAGCGATCGGAGCGGGACTCGCCGGCGGTGCTGCTCGGTGGGGACATCGAGGGCTTATGGAACTGCTTCGGATTATCCTATGGTGGCGGGAGGGACGGATTCGAGTGGAGAGCTGTTTGTGAACGGTGGAGGGGATGCGAATTGGGCATCTGATGTGAGTGAGGCAGCAAGGAATCCGAGGAGAGAAAGGGAGAGCAATGGGAGTGGCGAGAGGGAGAATCTGAGTAGTGGGTGTGGCCAATTAGGTCAGTCTGATAGCCAGGGGAACGAGTCTGGATACGGGAGTGAGCCAGGGTATCGGGGTGATGTGGAGCTTGGATATGGCGACGAAGTTGATGAGGAAGAGGATGATTCGAGGGTCTTGTTTTGGGGTGAAGAATTTGGAGGTATCTTCTACTGTGTAACTTGTACTTATTCAGGAATTTGGGCTTTTCATCACTTGAGATTTTTGTGTTAAATTGCCTTAAGTCTGTTGAGTCATATCTGTTCATTGAATCTTCTAAGATCATTAGCATCCAAATTTTGTAAATAATGCAGTTAAAGGGGAAAAAAGTTGAAGTAGGATATTTGCCTGTGTGAACTATGCTTTATGCAAAGTTGATATCCGTAAGAGGAGTTAAAGATTTTATCTGTAGAATTCGCTAGTTTTGACGTTATTTCGAAGCTAATACAAGAAGAGAAGTTTGTGGTGGGGGATTACAAATTAAGGAGAATAAGTGAAATTGCAGTTAACTGTTTTTTCCAGAGTTGTCTTGGGGAATATAGCTTTCTTCTAAATAGAGAATAGCAGTGTAGTTAAGCATGAATAGTTGGGTCATTGTTGAAAATCGGTTTGAATGTCTGATTACCATCTATAGTGAATTTCTGATGTGTATAATCTATGATGTTAGTTCATTGGATGCTTATTGCTTGATAATGTAATAAGCTAAAAGCAACAGAAATCACATTGAAGTCATAGTGAATACCTTTTGATATCACTTGACAAGTGGTAGAAACAATTCAAATAAGTCCTCGAATTAATGCTGTCAATGTATGCCATGCCTTTTGCTTGACCTCATCAGGCTTTTTCTAGTTTCATTACGCTTTGTTCCGGATAAATTTTGATTTTGTGAGTTTGCTATGTTCTTGCATTTGAGCGTAAAATCCACTTTGGTGGTTGTGCAACTGATTCGATATAATATGCATGTTGCTTTCTGCTTCGTTACTTGTCTGTCTCTTAGCTTATGGATAGAACGTGCTTTTAAAGTTCTGGGGTTGTTTGGGCGTGACAATTGCAGTGGTTTAAACGTAGGATTTTGGGGGTTTGGAGGATTTTGCTTGGGAAGATGATGAAGTCTGTGTTTTCATTTTCCCCCCATTTTTAAATCTTTATGACATGTTTTGTATTTATTTTAAATTCGAGGGCAAATTCGCCTTTTTACTCTTACTCAAGAGCAGTTTTTTAAGGGGTAATTATATTCACATCACAATTTTTATTTCTTGCACTTAGAATTCTTAATCTTTGCTCATTATAACACTTGAACCCTTAATGATTTTTCATGTCATTCTTATCCTCGAACTTTCCTTCGGTTAACACATTTTGTATTTGTTAACGGTTTATGCTAAAAAGTCCGTTGAAATGGCGTTAAAACAACTTATTTTCACATGATATTTTTTAAAGCATGGAAACAGAATATTATAACAAAATGTTGAATATAAGAATTCAACGGAAAAGCTAGGAAGATAATTGCTACAATGAGCAAAAATTGAGGAGTTTAACTGCAATTAAAATGTATTGTAACAAATAAAAATTGTGGTGCCAATATAACTCCCCTTTTTTGAGGGACTGTTATTGAGGATGAATCGAGATAATTTTATGCAAGGTTGAGGATGGTAAGTGTGATATGTGATACAGGGTGGGCAGCAGCTACTTTTTAGCCGCAATTTCTTTGTATTTGGTATATTTCATTTTGATACATATATCTTGGTAGGTAGTGTATTTTGTTCTGTTGTCTTCTACGTTTTATTTGCATAGCAGATTACTTCCATATTTCAAGTCAATGAAGTATGTTGTTAGGTTTCGGCTTTTGTACAGTGTAAATTTGTTAAGAAACCAAATACGTGTTTCTGAAATGTTGAGAAAGATGTCCTTATTCGTGCTATATTTTAGTGCCACAAGTTTTTACCTGTTAATGTAGTGAAATCAAAAGTGTGTTGGTGAAACTAGCTGTCCTAGTCCAATTCTATCCAGCAGTTCCAATTTGATTCACAAATGAAGTCTCTACAATTTTAGTTGAGTGATTGTCTTCGCAGGGCATCTGGTCTTCGAACCTCAGTTTAATTTTTTCTCAACTATTTAACTAACATCTCGGGGGTTCTGATTGGTTGATGCCCAAAGTTAGAATTTTTGAAACAAACTGCACGCTGAGGAATGCTATTGTTGCCACTTTATGTCAAGCATTTTCCACTAATTTTATAGGCACCAATTTGATTTGGTAATCTAGATTAGATGAAAGCTTTACTGCCAGTACTTTAAAGTGTTTAAACTAAAAATGCTAAAGAGTACTGCTGACTGGTAACGTGTAACAGTTTCTTTTTATGCAACTATAGGTGGAGAACATTTAGTTTATTTATATTTTAAAAATCAACCTAACTGCTAACTAGTTGCTCTCACTTCATTGTTCCAGAATCTGGTTCGAAAACAGAGGGGGTTAGTCAGAACTCATTGCAGAAAGCCCATCACCGGTGTCGGCGCAAGAAACAAATTTGAGAATGGTCGATCCAATAAGGTAACCTTCTCGTGATTGTGGAGTCGTCGCTTTTTTCTTCTTTTGGTACATCGGAAAGTAAAAAAGAAAAACTAGCAGATACATGATGCGGATTCCGGCTTTTGATAAGCTTCTCCAAGTTGGATTCCATGTACATTTATAGCAGATAAAGGATTTTCATGCTGCAAATTAGTATTCTCCTAAAAACGCTTTCCCAATGTGCATTTGGATAGATTCTTGGGTATGGAAAAAAGATTTAGGAGTTCTGATGTATATTAATTTGCTTCCATGATGTAGGGTATTTCTTTCTTTTTTATAGTATGATTGATGCCTCAAATGTATTACAATTTCTTAGTGGTGGTAATCACATCTCCAAATGTTCAATTTACGTCCTTGTGGGTAATTTTAGCCCTTGTAAGTTGTAAGACATCAGTCAGTACGGTTCAACGGACGCTTGTTTGGCCAACCTTAAATTTTCATTTTAGAGGGTCAAATAAACTTTTTATCCACACATTTCGTAAGACCTTCAATATTAAAATTGACTCGTGCATTATCCCAAAAAGGGTTAAAACAGTCGAAATGGGTTGAACCAATTATCAAAAATAAATGAATAAAAATATTGCATCACAGAATTTTGACAAAATTAGTTAATTTTTTAAATTAATCATATATATGAACACATACAGAAGTGAGATGTTAATATTTTTGCTTAGTAGGAAGACGGTCAAAGGAACAATAAATTTCAATTCTTGCTCTATTACCATGTTAAATTTCATCACTAAGAATAAGAGAGGGATAAAGTAATCCATAACTATGATTATTTGCTAGAGAAGATCTCGAACTCGAACTCGAACGCACATCTCAGGATGATTAGGCATCAAGTTTTTCAATGAATTTGCAAGTGAGCCTGAAGTGACATCCTTAAACCTTGCTATAATCAGAAGTACAACATCTACAGACTACAAATCCATGTTGAGTAAAATGGAGCCAGCAGGCCAAAGGAAGACTCCATCAATACTAAAGCATCAATAAACTAATAAAAAACCGAAATTTTACTCACAACAAGAGTTTTACATAACCCTGATGCCTGTTGGGTATCAACAGACTTCCACAATCTGATCAACCTCACATCATCATCAAACAATAATCTAAAAAATGACTCTTGATCACCAAAGCCGGCTCCTAGAGAGTACACACCCGAAATCCCAGTTTATATAGACATGGAAAAGTCATCGAGCTGATAACAGCACACAACCCTGACAATCAAAACCATCTTGAAAATTTCCTGAAGAACAAGATAGAACACATTAGTATCGTCATAGATCTTAGTCGACAAGTGCAGTGCATTTTTCAAAGTTTGGAATTTTGGTAAATTGATAATCAAAATTTCACAATAGAATATGAATGGTTTTCAGTATAGGTTACTATAGAATCTAATCGCTATGCATCAAAATGGATCATTCAACTTCCAAAAAAATAATTCTCTTGCTAATTATCCATGCATTAGAATACTCTATTTGTTACCACAATTCAATAAAAAAACTGGGAAGACCAATATGGCAGCTTTTAGCAGTCAATTGCAAGAGTTGGCAGGTAGAATAAATGCTGTCTTCATTGCAGAATTGCAAGTGTTGGGCGAGGTCTCACAACATTCAGCACCCCTCTAGCAGTTGTCTGCCAACAATAATGTAAGGAAATTAAAAGATAATTGGGATGGACTAGAGTGTGCATAACACTTCTCAGTGCATAAATTCACCTCGAAAAAAGAGTTGAAGTTGAGACGCAAAAGAAAGCGCCTAAGAAATGGGGCTCTCTGACTCCCAGCAATCCTGCTACTGCGGAGTATAGTATATAACGAATTTGAGTTTTTGTTGAATTCCTGTGGGAATCAAATGGAAGATATAATTACAATTCATATGATTTGATAAAAGATAGTAAATAGAATTACCAGTTTAGCCATAAAATCTCGAACATGGCAAATAACTGTGAGCACATTGCCTTAATCATAAATAACACTTAAATTATTAAAATCTTGTAAGCTCTTCTTAATGCTTGTAAGCTTGAAGAATTCGTTTTGACATTAAGCAACCATCTGTTTGGATAAAAAATACTAACTCTGAAAGTTATTTTTGTCTTTGTATAAAGAGGTGTTGATAAGTACTTTATAATGTCTAAATTACCAAAAAGGGCATTCCACTTTTACATCTAGATATGTTTTCCTGCATTTGATATTATTTGGATTCAAAATTTGCAAATTTCAGGACACCAAATGCTGTTGACACCTTATTAAAACTAGGGTCAAGTCCTAATTTATTATCTAGAAGAATAAAGAATAGCACCTCATGTATTTTTCTTCGTCCTACCAAAAAAACCAGAAGACCACCCAGTTCTCTGTTCTCCCAGGTGATCACTCATGACCATCTTTAGAGATTTCTGGTCCTTGAACCTCAGTTTTCTGCTATTTTATACCCACTTTTCCTCATTTTGATTTTGCATACCGCTCAGTCTTTGATTGGGCTACTAACAAAGTGGATATGAATAATGACGACTCCTGCATTTCCGATTTAGGATAGTGAACAGAAAGAAACATGAGCGAAGGTATAAGAGTGTGTACTTTGATATTGTGATGGTGTGGTCATACTTCTGGTTGTGTGCAGTTCACATAGGTAGTCATCTTGGTATGAGTTGTGAACTGATGGGTAAAGATCGAAAAGAGGGATGCAACAGTGGAACTAAAAGGGAGGTACTGGTTTAGTAGCTTTGGAAGTTGGAGGCAGGCAATGGGGGTTGGGGTGGCAGGAAAGCTAATAAGAAGCTTGTAGTGCAGTGATTGTGCAGATGAGGTGTAGTATATGGATCTCTAAAAAATAGACAAGTGTACAGTAGTTAAATTTTTTAGGATCAAACTGGAGAGTACTTGAGCAGTTAAGCTACCCAACTTATTTAGCAGCTCATTTTTTAAGCTAGCTGCTCTTTCAAAGAAATTGTATTGAACAACCGTAAACAGCTAGCACGTTGTTATGTTGTTTTGACCAAAAAAAGATCAAGTGGACAACTTCCAAGCTTTGCTAGGACTAAATGTGTGAATTCTTGATGATCGACAACCAGGTAACAGGTACGAGGCATCTCCCTAAAGCCCAAAATGTATGACTAAGTGCTAATAAGCCCAACATAGTTACAAATAGAATATTGCAGGAAGTACCTCAGCTATGCGCTCCAGTTCACCAGTACTTTCACTGTTTTCTTGGTTCTCAATCATCCAGCAAAATTGCAAGCAAAGCTTCATAATGCCGTCCAGAATCCGAGACACAGAACCAATGTCCAAGAAAGATTGTGAAATTAATGCAGATAAGTACCTGCAGGCATATAATCAATAAATGACAGTCCCATTTACTCTTTTCCCAGTCAAGCAAGCGAGAACAGACCCAATACTTAATGCACACAGTCATCAATAACTTTTCTGAACTCAGGATATTACATCAATAAAATATAAATTACAATATATTGGCGAGCCCATATTTAAACTAGATCCGATTTCATATCTCTTGGCAATTTATACATCAAAATCAGACTTGAGAGCTCACCATAAACTTTTCCATACAACTTCAACGATGCATGCTACTTTTTTTTGGCTAATCATAACAGCCCAGGTTGATTACCGAGTGAAGAACACAATTAAATAAAAGGACATCTAGTGTTATATTGATGGTGACAAGACAAGGAGCATGTTTGGCTGAGCTTATCCTTTTGAGTATCTTATTTTTACCAAACATGTCAAGTTTAAAAATAAGAGGCTTTTTTTTCAAAGTCAAAACGAGCTTAAAATCGGCTACAAAACTGCCAAAACCTTATGCGGAAAAAGACAGGTGCTTATTTTAAGGGTTGACCAAAAAAAGACTAAAATATCTTGTAAACATGTCGACGCTACAAGATTCAATTTGCATAAAGAAAACATATAGGACATTTTAGTAATTTGACATATTCATCTAGCTTAAAAGTATCTCAACTCCAAACATGAATTTGCTTAAATTTACTAACAAGTACAATATATCCAAACATAACATAACTTCAATTTTTACTTAAAAGAAGCATAACTTTTATTAAGCATAGCCAAACATGTTCGAGATGCACATCCAACCTGGTTATCCAAGAGAAGTGTCTTTATACGCGTATTAGTGTTAAACGAGTGACAAAATTAGAAAAAGTTTAACATTCTCCCAGTTATCAAACACAAAAGCACATCTCAAAGTACAAAACGAAAACAGCACTTATTTGCTATGTTTATAGCTAGATTGGATGAGTTCATAAATAGTTTATTTTTTTGGTAATTGTATAAACAAAGCATAACCTGGAAGGTTAGATTCAGAATCAAAAGTTAATCATTAAGAAAATAACAATTGCCACAACTGGAAAATCATAGCAAGAGCACGAGGTAGTCTTTTAGCATTAAATGTTCCATGTTACTTACTCTTGATGGTAGTCAACCAGTTCTGTAAAATCATGAGAATTTTGGATGTGAGCTTGCAAAACGTTCCACTGAGATTCTATTACGTCCACCTGGGAAATTGAAAAAAAAAAAAAAAGGCTTTTCATTAATCTGAAGAATCAAAATTAGGCATATCAGAAAATCATAAAGTTAGATTTCTGCATAGCCATTATATTCATTGTAAAACTTTTACTGAAATATCACTGAAGACTGAAGTTGATTGGTAACGACATTATGGAGTATTCACAGGTGTAATACAGACAAGACCTTTAATTGTATCTTAACACATTACAAAACATCAATACTATTGCATAACATGAAAGCAGTTTCCTACTAACTTCATGGTGCACTGAAATTTCCAGCGTGTAGATAATCAAAATTTGTAATACATGAGTTTCTTGTTCAAGAGAGAGGTGCTTCCAAGATGTGGAAGAGAATTGGATTTTTCTGGGTCAGCTATGGAATGATTGCTCTAGGTAATTTATTCCTTTCTCTTGTTTAGTAACAGCAAAAAAGAGAGTCCAGATTTCTTGAGGAATTTATCTATGCATTTTAGGCAGCAAAGCTTTTCAGTGGACCATACGGGCCAAAATGCAAAATTAAATAGACAGTTTTTGATTCTGTCATTGGCCAACAGAAACATGGACGTAGACATGAATGGAATGAAAAATGCTGCTATTGTAGTTCTCCTCTAGGTTCCTTTGTTCATGGAAAAATATCTGCATTGACTTACCAGTTATAAGAAAAAAAATTCTGCCATGAGTTACCTGGATATAAAATTGAAGATTTCTGATCAGGAAGGCCATATGTTCTCTAACACGCCACATTGGTCTAAACCGCTGCCGTCTCTGTGGAGATATTGAACTGTTCTTTCGATCAATATGACGTTTGGCAAAATCAGAGTGATCTTGCTGCATTGCAGAAGCCCATGACTTTTCCAATTCCATCTGTGTCCGCTTCAGTCGGAGTAAATACTGGAATATCCTAAGATACCTGGACATGCAAATTGTTGTACACTTATCAATCGCAACTGATGCAATGCAATGAGAAACAAAACAGATGGATATTTCACTAAAATTTATTAGTATTGAAAGTTTATATGAGGTTGTCTCATTTCGAATTTTTTCACTATAATTTCAAAAGGAGGCAAAACAAGGCAAATCTAATGCTTACTTAGAGAGCACTTCCTGCGTAAAGAATAACTGCAAGGGCCAGTCAATAGAATATTCAAGAGCAATGCCATCCCATCCATCAAGGGACATCTCTAAGGAAGTATCCGATTGGACACTAAAGTCACCTTCAGAATTAGCTTTTACTTTCGGCAACTCGACTTGGGAGGATTTAATGATGATTCCACGCATCCTAGAAATGATATAAAAGGATAAAAATAAATGCCCTCTGACAAGTTCTACTTCCAATTAGCATTAGGAAAACAGAAGTAGTTCAAACCGCAGAGACACTCTTGAAAAGTATCTGTCTTCTTCACCAATAGTCTTTATAGCAGCCTGAATCAGATATGCTAGTTTCAATAGTAGTATAATTTCTGGAATATATGCAACGTCAGCAAAGAAAGGAAAAAAAAAATGGACCCTAATATTTATTTTATACCAAACTGTGGCAGTGGGAGGAAAAAGAGGCATAACGAGAAATGGTTTTCCAAATCTTCTTTAGACAGGCAACTGTAAGGCTACACACTACTTACAAGATCATACATAGAAATATTTCATAGTAAACTGGCTGGAGGGTACCTATAAAAAATATTTTCCTCTGCAAATTGTAACAATCACTGAATGTTACCTGTTGAAAAGGAACCATCAGATCGGCTTCAGCAGTTGACTGGCGAGGTGGTAAACGCATAAGCTGCCGACTCTCCTCAAGAAAACTCTGTCATATAACATCATCTTCAATATTATGCGCGTTCAATCACTCAACATAACTCATCACCACAATATATTGTAGGGGCATGTACAGAATGTTCGTTCCAGTTCAACAAAAAGATTTTTTCCTTTTTTATATATCTAAATTAAGGATACTTCATGAAACATATTTCCTTGCACATGTTCAGAAGTAATGGTTATCTCAACCCCTGTAGCAAAAACCTAAGAGTTTGCAAGAGTTTTATCTTGATATATAACCACAAGACAAGTCATGTATCCTACAGGCATCAAAGAATGAAAGTCTCCATGGAAGTGACAAAGTAGCTTAAGATTTATTAGAAAAGAAAACGTGCGTTTATGAGAACTAATTAACAAAGCAAAGCAAAGTACATGAAGTGTCATTTATCCATGCCTGAAAAAAATCGCCTTTTGCTAAGAGAAAATAATCTTTAAGAGCCTTCAAGTGGCCATTCAAGTCAGCACGTACTACCACAAGCTGCAGAGATGACAAGAATTTATAAATGAATTTTCTTTATTAGAGACCAAGAGCCAAGAACATTATCTTTTGGCATTTGTCACCTGCCAAAGATGACTTGCTGCAATTGCTTTTACAGAGGCAACAGCAGTCTCAAATGATCTCTTATGGAACTCGGATGACTCCTGCACACAACTAAAGAACTGAGTCATCCCAGAAAGGAAACTAATGAATGTTAATAACACAAATTCACAATGATAAGGACTTCAATACTTTGGCAAAAGAGAACAAAACAACAGAAGGTTAAACTGCACTTCGAGTTACGTGTGTCATAATGACAAACCTTATACAAATATTACTAACTAAATGACAGACAAAATATACACTAATGATTACGTTTAGCTTATATGAAAACCTTCAAGTCCTGAAGCATAGCCTCAATCTTGTCAGCCTCAGATTGTGGAAGTAATTCTTCGGCAATCAACGTGGTACAGACAGAAGAGTCCCTTTGGAAAGAAAGACGTTCATTAAATCCTTGTATCTTTTGTGATCCTCTAGGAATCTGCTGATGAGATGGTGCATCATGAAACTTGAAGGTCGGACTTGGATTTCGAAGAACCCTGATAGCTTTCCCAGCAAATAGAATGGATTCGGCAACATGCATTGGAATGTATTCTGGAAGCATATCCTGCAGAATGAAATAAATGAAAGTGTAATAGTTTCTATTTGGAAATTTATATGATAACGAATGTCAGGTACTGACTTGAAGGTGATTACCAATGAGCCAAAAATCATCCTCGACTTCATTGCTGAAATTGCCAATGTATTTTTATTTCTTTATTTTGTTTAATTTAACGCGAAAACAAATATATATAATGCAGGAGTGTATTAATTTGACAACGAACAATTGCAGAACAACAAGAGAAAGGGGGTCCAACAAGAGAAAAATTGAGGGCAAAGAAAAAATAGTTTTATTCATATAATCAAGGGTGTCTATTACAATAAATAAGCCATTTATTAAAAAGAAGCTAAAATTAAACAAACTTCTACTAGACTAAAACTTTATCAAAATATTAGAATTAATATAGTCTAATTTAAACATTCATAATTGGAATTAAACTCTATTTTAAAATCTTATCTAAACTAAGTTTATGATGGAGACCCAACCATTGTTCCCAAAAGCCCAGTCTTGAGGGAATTGGAATCTCACACCTTTTAGACCCTAACAATACCCAACGGCCCAAATCCGACGTCCACGATGGCCCACTCCAAGACGACCTTCGCATTATCAGCCAGCCCATTCACTTGACTGCTAATATTCGGCACTTCGCTTG
>CAIGRS010146921.1:0-17037 GCA_903798395.1 Fraxinus floribunda
ATCAATTGGAGCCTAAATTATAACAGTTACAAAACTCTTCCAACAATCAATCGCGGAGGAGTTGAGACAGATTTGAATGAAGTGATACCGATTTCGAATGAATCGGTCCAATCACTCGATTGTGGAAATAAATCTATTGAAAACGGAAGTCCCATTCTTGGCTTCGACTAACAACATATTTATTTGGATCGACCCACCTTGGCAACATAATTGCTTAATTATTTGCATTAATTAACCCATTGGTATGTATTAAATTGTTGACACAGTGGACCACACGTTCATTTCAATTCTGAGTTATTCCAATATTTCAATTCGATATCAGGTACCTTGTGGTGTCAAATTGCGTAGCCTGCTGCATCGTTAGTGTTGTACTCTCTGAGCAACATAAATGGCAGTACTGCAATGGTTCTATATACTATAGACCTAACCAGGGTGGCGCTGCTCTTCTCCGCCAACGGAGCGATGGAGGCTGTTGGAGTCATAGCCCTTAACGGGAACTCGCACGTGCAATGGAACAAAGTATGTCACATTTTCAAGAAATATTGTAGTCAGAGCGAAGCTTCTATCATCTTGTCCTCGCTTGGATCACTCGTCTTACTTTTGCTTGTGCTTCTTGCTAGTTACAATATCCACTAGAGATCAACTCATCCACATGATCTAACTTACATTGAATATATGTTTGTTAGATGTACAGGTGACTTAAATAATGTTAAAGACGAAAAATAAACTGAATTCTTGTCGAATGCAGTATTGTGTCGGATACTATTACACGAAAAATTTGATTGGTAAGGTGGATGATTCAATATTACTATGTATAAAATGTCGGAATTTGGTTTAGAGAATAAAAATAATTATAGTTAAGTATGAAAAAGTGACTTTCGTGTCAACTTTGCTCAAATATTCGGACTTGATTTGATAGTCAAATTATGAATATAAATAGACTAACTTATTTTACTCGTCGAGTATATCGTCGTTGTATATTTGGAATCTCAAAATCAATTCCGGATGAATGAAAAATTGCGATTCAAAGTTGGATAGAAAATAGAAAATACGGGCTGAAAAGGTCACTGTTGCTCAAGCGAGAGGCTAACGACAGACTAGCAACAGCAAGGAATACTTCCCTTCATGAATGTTGTTAAGTTTGGGGTATAACACTTCACTCACAACCCTTCATCTTCTATATCTAGGATAATTTGGACGTCCATTATACATCCCATATCATTTTTGCATTAATCATTATATCAAAACTTTGGTAAAATACTCTCCAAAAACCATTTTTCTTGTAAAGGGAAATTTTCATTCCAAATTCGTTGTTACCTGTGATTTAAAGTGCTTTTACCACAAATTGTATCCATTGTATCTTGAGAGACAAGTGTTGTATTCCATTAGAACCGATGCGTGACAATATCGTCTTAAGGAAAAAGTGTTTTCACTTGCCTCGAATTTCAATCTTCGCTTTATATCCTTTTTCCTTCCTTTCTTTCCTTTTTCTTAGAATTGAATTACGCTCCAACATAAAACATGCCCGCAATGCAATTGATCGTGATGTATGGATCTTCACATTTCCTTTAGACAACTTATACGGTCATGATCATCCAACATGACAAACGCACCCCGCTTACGCTTGGATTGAAAATATAAGCAAAAACAAGATCTTCATAAACAAAACATAAATATCACGAGAATTCATTTGTGCCATCTAAACAAGAAGATACATAACTACATTCCATAACATGAACTCGAAGTCTAATCAATTTTAAACTAGGAATATACAAACTATTGCAAGTGTACTGCCTGCTAAGGGGCGAATATATCATAATTTTTGAAAGGCACAACATAAATTAGTAAAAATCGAATAAGAGTCTCATCCTAAAGTTCTTATCCTACTTTCTGCAAGACTTTTTGAACCCATCATTGTGTAGCAGTGTCTCAGTGATCGATCTTCGCAAAACGCCCTTTAATTCTTGTTCGACTCTCTGCCCGTACTTTCCTTGACTCATACCTGATGTGCTTATCAAACCTGTTCTTTCAGAAACAAAATGTCATGGTTTAAACCATTGTACACAACTCGAACCAACAAAAAATGCAGAACAACAAAATCTTCATGAAAACATTAACCACAGATAATTTTGTGTTTTATGCCCAGTTCCTGTTCCGTTCTCATAGACGTAACAATGAGTTCAGTTAAAAAGATTAATTGTACAGGTGTGATTTCCAAGAATTTCTTGGATTATGATGCAGGCAGTCTTGAGTAAACATAAAAGCCATTATTTCCTCAAGAAAATAGGGATGAAAATCTTGGAAAGTATAGAAGAAAACAAGGAAGCCAAGAAAGGTAATAAAAGAGTTGAATGCAAAGCATATGTTAAGTTATACAAAAACTTAGAAAGGAAGGTGCGAGTAAAGTTTATAGACTAGCCAAAGTCAATAGAAAAAAAAAACAAGAAACCTTACACGTGTGTCAAGGCATTGACGACGAGAACTCGAGAAATATTTCTAAGGACATAGTTGCAAACATTGTTTCAGTGAAAGAGATTAGAAGGGGGGATCAATTCTGTGGAGAAAATAAATTGAAAAAGAATGATTTTAAAATAATCAGGATAATGTTGAGTATATCAAGTGTAATACTTAGACAATGAAAAAATATTAGCATAGAGGTAGTGAAATTGGAGCCAAGCAATACCCAAATGTGAACATTTTTTATACTTGATCACGAAAAAGATATCAGTCAAGGGATATTCAAGAAAGCAAATTATGAAGGTTCAGGGTCATTCAACCAAGAGTTAAAGAAAGACGGTCTAGATTATGACACGTAAACAGAGTAACATCACCTCCTAGTTTTCTTTTTTTCTTTGTACCGTGAGATAGCAAAGTCTCGTTCCTGGCTGTTTAGTTCCCGTACTGCCACTTTAGGAATTGCTTCAAAGGGTCTAGAATTAATGGGAACACGTGATTGACCTTCTTGGCCTCCATTTGCTTGAGAAGTGTCACCAACATCTGAATCTTTATCAGGTACTAAATGGTTTGTGTCAATGTAGCTACCTAATAAGGTAGAAGAGAAGTCTTGATCTGCAACCCTACCACTATCGTCGCACAACAGAAATGCATTTCCCTACACACACATTCTAGTATGTATTACTGCTGTCATGCATTTCTCAAACACACCCTTAACTAAACATTCATTGACGACAATAGAAAAATGAAAATAGTAGTTAAAAGGGGAAAACAATAACCATATATCAGTCATGTGTTCAGGATGATTTACCTCGTGAAAAGGACCTAATGCTGGCTCCACATAGCGTTCAAGGCCTGGACTGCTATCCTTTAACTGGAAGTTTCCACCAGGCACTTGTGGTTCCAGTCCAAAATGGGGTTTGAAGTCTTCCGTGAAATTATCAAAGTTTGGTTCTGTTTTTGCCATTTCACGAAGTTGGAAAAGGATTTCCTGTCTGTGCCTTCCACACACAGCATTTCGATTCTGACACCATAACAATATCATGAATAAGGTCAAAATCCTTAAAAGGCTCAAGTTCATTAAGCACGCAATATCATTTAGTCGCAAACGTATGAAGGGAACGTATCCAGATAAACCAGCCATTTCAGGAGGTTGTCAAAATCTTAATCTGCGTGTATCCCTTATTACTCTGTCGATTCTAATGCAATGCAAAACACGGCACTGAGCTCAAAGAGAAGAACTCCAAGGACCCAAAAGCTAATCAACTCAAGCAAGAGAATTGCAAATAAGAATCCCTCTCAAATACAAAAAGAACATAGCCCATAATAACATAGTTTAACATCCAAAATGATCTGATTTGGAAAGTGTTGACACCTTAAAATTGCAGCCTAAGATTAAAGGCCCAAGTTATGAAGCCCAATTGGGAAATCCAAAATAAAGGTTTAGGTGGAACCGTTGATTAACATAATAGAAGCCCAAGAACCAAGAGGCATCATCGCCCAACTTATAAGACGCCCAGAGGCTGAACGATTGAAGGGCCATGTGATCGCCCAGAGCGAGACCTATTATCGCCCAAACCTTCAAATCGCCCAGAGTTGGGCACATCTAAGGCGTTATGGTTATCTAATCCAGCAGTTATGGAAGCGGTTATTAGACAAATTCGACATACCCCACGATTCAAGGATGGGTAGTTAAAAGACAAGAGTAATGACGACAGTTATGAGATAACTTCCCCCCAACAAGTCGGTCATCACGAAGAAAGTGAATAAGTTACGAAGTAATTGAGGAGTTCCGAGCAGTTTTATCACTCAGACTAAGGGAATATAAAAGGAAATGAAGACATAGAAGAAAGCCCCCTGAATCAAAAACTCTCAACAGAGAATATGTAATTTCAATTTCTTATTTAACTTTAAAATTCTTCTTTCAGTACTCGTGTGCTTGCGCCCCTTGGAGGCATTTTGTTTGTTTCCGATTGTAAATCTTCGCCAATAAAAACACCCCTTTTTGGAATTTTGTCTCGAAAGATCTATTTCTTACACAATCGTCTCATCCCTTTTTAATTGTTAGCAAACAAAAACAGCGCGAAACAAAAAGATTTTTTTATTTTTNGCCAATAAAAATACCCCTTTTTGGAATTTTGTCTCGAAAGATCTATTTCTTACACAATCGTCTCATCCCTTTTTAATTGTTAGCAAACAAAAACAGCGCGAAACAAAAAGATTTTTTTATTTTTTTTTATACAAAGTAACAAATATTCGCTTTTCTCGACAATGTGTCCCCATAAGATGCCAAGGAAAGCCGTAAAAAATTCTGCTTTTAAGCACGCACAGACATCTTATAACCTGTCAAACCCCAGTTAAGGTCGAATAATCAAACAAAAGAATTGGTGAAACCACTAAAACCTAACCATTCATAGTATCAAATAACAAAAATTAAAAACCCAACCTTCATAATTAAGAACAAATACAAACAAAACGAACAAACCTTAGGTAAAGGAGGAACACCCACAGCCTGAAAACTATGCCCAGCATCAACGCAATTATCACTCGAAACAATCAAATCATCAAGACTCACAATAGACGGAGTCTCCCAAATCAAGAAATCCGAAAATATCCCTTCATTCTCACCTTCAATATCCCCATCACCCAACAATTTTTTCTTCCCCAAATTTTCAAATCCTAGTATACTCATCAACTCACTCACTGATGGGCACCCATTAAACCCCTCAATTGGGCGACGATCATGTATTAACCTAAAATTATCATGCTTCTCCCAATCACAGTTCTGACAAAGCACTAAGGATTCAGTACAACAATAAATAGAAACAGGCGAAGAATCGCATTTGTCGCAAAGGAGACTACGTGTGTGTTTCTTGAACAACTGGTTTGTCAAGTGTACTTCCCTGTCGCAACCCAAACAGAGCTTAGCAGAATCGGCTCTGCAGTACAAAAGGGCCTTGGTTTCTCCGCAGAAATCGCACATGCGATCTTGAGTATCACTAACAGTACTATTTTCTTGCACTTTTATAAAATTCATGGTTGATTTTGTGGGATTTTTCTGGTATGAAATTGCTGCGAGCGATCAAGTCCAGTGTGTGTTTTTGAAGAGGTTTAAAGGAAAAACCTTATCTTCTTTCACGTGTTTTGAATACATGTAAGGAGAACAAGAATCACTGGACCTAGAAGTATCTTTGTCGCCCTAAGCTCGTGCTCTTCACGACCCGAGCTCGTGGCTCGTCAAGCTCGGCTCAGCCCGCAACTTTTTTTTTTTGGGAAAAAAAAATAAACACTCCTCATTTATCTAGATTTGGGATCGATTGCTTAAATTTTGAATAGGCGGAGTTAAAAAATTATACACGAACAACTTGTTTCGTGTAAAAATAAAAAACAGTATTATAAAATAATTTTTTTTGATTAATATGGTTAAATTAAATATCAGTTATCTGGCGACATGCAATTTCGACTTATTTATCTTACAGTCGAAAATGAGCGTCTTCCCAATTTTCCACGTACATTAATGCTTCCAAAATATGTTCTTTGAGTCGGTTCCTGATCTCGGACAAAACTTTCTTACCTGCACTAAAAGTAAACTCCGAAACTACAATGCTAACAGAAAGTATTAATAAGTCTTTTGCAATCGCAAAAACTTTTGACTATCGTTGTTCGTACTTTCGCCAGAATTCAATTACTTCTTCCGAACTTTTTTTAATTGTTTTTTTATTATGCATATTGTGATTAAAATAATCAATTAATTCAATGGGCAATGTATTTTGACTTATGCCCGATGTTTGATTACATGAGGTAGAAAAATCACTACTAGATGAACTTATTGCATTTGAATAATATCTATACGTGTTAATGCATTCAAATAAACTTAATACTTTAGCGTCATCTTCTTCAATATCGGTGGGAGGAGTATGTACAGAGGTTAGGTACCCAACTAATATATGCACCCATTCGTTCAGCATAATTCATACATTTCTCATAAAGTTCGTTTTAAATTTCTATAAGTGATGAGTGTATTAAAAGTTAAAGTTCAAATCTAATCAATAATATATTTAGTACCTGATAAACTGTATCGAGTGTCCATAATGCATACTAAATGAAATAACATAGACAAGTTTTTTCAATATTTTCTAATCTTTAATTCCATGAAATATATAATTACACTAAAATCAGAGTCATTTTTGTATAAAGACGTTCAAACACCATACAACTAGTGTGATAGTAAACTCCAGATAAAATATGTGTGGAGTCATAAAAATTTTTCAAATTTTTTTAAAATTTTAAAAGCTAAAATCCAACCGTTTTTATGCAAAATAGTTTCATCATCGTTTCTAATATATCAATTGTTATAAAATTCAGTTATTAAATATTCAAAACATTCGCATGATATTAATAATAAATAAGTAGAGTTCAATCTATACCCTACGTCACTAACAAATGTTTTTGTATTCGTCACCCCAAATTCCGCACAAAATTTCTCAAATACTTGTTTTCTACTAGATGAAATAGTAATATATTTTAGTGCATCTCTAATTTTTTAAATTTCATTCTAATATGTTTCAAACCATCATGCACAATTAAATTAAAAATATGTCACACACAACGAATATGAAACAAATAATCACCGAAATTGGGCTGCAATACCCTACACAATTTATCAATAACTACTTTATTAACAATAACGCTGTCGAATGTAAAGAAAAGAGTTTTACTTTCGCAACAATATTCTCTAATAATGTTCATAATAGCGTTATATATATTGTTAGTGATGTGTGAGAATAATTTTGAACAGTAATTTTTTTATACAAACATCAAAGTGGGTGTATGTAGTTTGCAGTTACAGCAATATAAGTTCTTTTATTAATCTCTTCCCATATATTCGAAATTAAAGATATAACATCCCATATTTTTGTAAAAGGGTAATCAATTGTTTCTTTGTATTAAGAAAATATTCAATTGTATATGAATGAAGAGTGTTTCAACTAACCCCAATGTATCTCGATTGAAGATATTTTTTCACGTACGCAACGAAAATGTTGGTTGTCCGCTATTGCTAGAGGCAACTCAACAGCGACAACGAATTTCACCATTACTGTTCGAGCTTTTTCCTCCGAATATATCTACGTGGAAAGTGGCGAAGAAGTAAAATCGATGATTGGACTACCAAATTGCAGTTGTGTTTGATCGACAGTAAGAATCCCATGTTTGATTGTACATGCTTTGTAGTGACGGTTGATGTGTGTGGTACCAATGCCTTTTTACCATGTCAATCGTTGACAATGTTACAATCTGCTTTAGAATCTGGAACTCCATCAACCACATAACCAATTGGAATCAATTTAAAGTAATCCCAATATTTTGCCTATTTTTTCCCCTTTCGTTTCCCTCTTGCATCGGGAATATCTAATACATGTTCCTCCTCATGTTCCGCTTCGAGATCATCAACGTCATCTAAATCAATTGGATTACTACTTTCATGAGTATGCAACTCTAGAATGTTTTCAGGAATGTGTACTTTGTTAGAGCGGAAAATTCATTCCGAAATTGACTTTGTGGCGTCACAGGTGATTTGTCTCAAATATCGAACAAACCTTCAACAAATTAGTGTAGATCCATTTGCGAATTGTGATGTAATAACTGAGTAAATAAATAAAGAGTATGGAAAGAAATCAAGAATTAAAAGAAATTTGATGTGTAATATTGTAATTGTAAAGTTGTAGTGTGATAAATGATAATTAATATTGAATAATTGAAGTTGAAGGTAAAAATGAAAATGTAGAAGGCGGTGAGAATTGTTAGAATGTTGTGTGAAAATTTTTGGAAATGAGTTGGGGTATTAATAGAGTTAAAAAAAATATATATATATATATAAAAAGTGGCCAAAACGGCCACTTTGATGAAGTTAAAAAAAGTGACCGAAACGGTCAATGTTTCAGCTCGTGGGCTCACGCACGAGCGCTCGTCCTTGGGCGATCTGAGCGGGCTCGTGCTGAGCTGCCCACCAGCCTCATTTTGATTAGCCGTTTGACATCTCTATCGTGTTGTGGACAACTGGACATTTTGGGTTTGTGTTTAATTTTTCTTATTTTAACAAATAGGTCCTAGTTTTTAATTTATGTAACATTTGAGTCCTATCTAGAAAAAAAATGACAATGTTGATCGATCATTTCAAAATTGAAAGTGAAAAATAATTGGCAACGGTCCTATTCTGTTGTTTCAAAATTTGGCCAAAAGACGGAACTTATGACTTGACGGCTGTATTTGTACATGGTGTTTGACAGAAGTCACATTGAATATTGTTGCATGCATTCAAAGTCATTTGTACGTTTGAATGTATGACAACATTGAACATGTCTCTTGTCATAATTTCGAGCCTAACTTCTGTACCATCTCCAACCCTATTGTCACCTCTAGGGAATTGAAAATAATGTAGAGAGGAAATAAACCCTACGTTTAATTTGCTTGAGGAGCAATGAAAGTAAATAGAAAAGTCTTATTTTACTTTCAAGAAAATTCAACGGGAAGGAAAAGTATATTTAACCATCAATGTCGAGAATAGTAGAATTTGACTTTTTCTAGCTTGCTTAAGCACTAATTAATTAACACATTAATATCATCAATGAATAGACATTAGATACACTATCTTAGAGGTGAAAGCAATAGGAAATGGGTAGGTGAGGTGCCTTGCGTATTTTCTGTCATCAATTTGAAGTTGATTTTTAAAACCTTCCTTTTCGACAATTAGAGGGCAAAGAGAAGGAATCATAACGGGCCGTCTGTCATCTAGGGCTAGTCATAAGAAATGAAGGCAGGATTTTAATACGTTGAGTTGAATATAAAAAATAAGTCAAAATACCTACAAATATCAATGAAAATGGCATGTAAAGGGAGAGAGCTTTACATATTTCATTTTCAGCTGATCAAGATCAAGTAACGTTTTTCCTGCAAAGACAAGATGCTATATGTGACAATGGACCCCAAAAGGAGATATCATAATATTTTGAGCTGCTCATGTGAACAAATAAGTTACGTAAATGTGTTCAAACACCCGAACTTGCTCGAACATCCACATTCACGTGCAACAACAAACTAAGTTCTGTTTTGACATTACTATCCTCTCTCGAATGCTTAATAAGAGCCTATTTGGCAGGATTCTACTTCTTGTAGAAAAGCTTCTTGAATTTTAAGTCAAAAGTTATGTCAAATAGGCCTAAATTACAATCCGTGTTAAAGAAAAAAGTAGACAGTATAATTTCCGTGCAGGAAATTATCAAACAAATCATCACAAACATTCATATTTTCTACTGGTTTTCAAGTAATGGATAAGCTATAATAAGCACTCAAACATCTGTGAGTCTATTCATGTTTACGGCCAACTAATCTAGCAAAGAACGATTAAATGATTACGGGACGATCTTCAGGCCGGGATGTGGTCAGGAATCATTGATGATTCTCCCCATTCCTTATCTTGCGGGTGTTGTAAGAATTACATTGCCGGCACTTGTGCCCTAAAATGTGGAAAAATGCTTTTCCAGTATTGTTGCAATCATTGCAAAGTATAAGAACCTGTGAAGTGCAAGAAAAAAGTCACTTGACTGAAAATTAGATCGCATATCAGCTGATGGAAAATTTTAGACCCTAAAAATGACCAGTTAGAGAGAACAAGATGCAAAATACCAATATATAAACCTATAAAGAAAAGAGAACACACGTACAAACTGGATTAAAGCTACCATCAGATTTCTCAAATATATAACAATATTAACAGTGACAAAGTAATGCCAATAGATTGATGTGGGGACATTCACAAATAATTTAAGAAAATACGGATAGCAAACTCACTTCATAGTGGTATTCCTCAGGCATTGCAGTAGCCTCAATCTGTCAAGAAGAGATATTACGAATTTAGTAGTGCAATATTATGCACATGTTCACAATTGTAAGGTAAAAACAAAGAAAACTCTGGACAGAACATATGCTTAAGATAGCTTGAAAATGTCGGTGCTCAACTGACAGATAGACAGTATAAGACTTTCTGTTATACGTTAAGATACTTGATGCCCAACTACTAAGGATGCCTAACCCTGAGGGGTAGCTCGATTGGTCTGGCCTTGGGTTTGCTCCCCAATGGTCATCAGATCGAGTCCCCTCAGGGCCACTGAGGTGAGAAACGGCTGTAAACTTCAGGGCCCCGTGGGAAATGGTCATCAGTTCGAGTCCCCTCAGGGCCACTGAGGTGAGAAACGGCTGTAAACTTCAGGGCCCCGGGGGATTAGTCGAGGTGCGCGCAAGCAAGCCCGGACATCCACGGTTATCAAAAAAAAAAAAACTACTAAGGATGCCTAGGACCAGGATCTTACAGATAGCAAAATGTAGAAGGCAAAACATAATGCCACATAGCATTGGATTTTTTTCTTTTAACTTATGATCTGTTCAGGTTGAAATATATTTTAACTACTTCTACATATAATGCGAATAGAAAAAGTTTATCACATTTCAAGATCTATGCATATTGGCAACAATTACAGGACCTAAATGTTTTAGAGGAAAACACAGATGTTAAACCAAAAGAGTGGCATGTTTGTTTGAGAAATAAAATAGAAGACCCAACTAAGTCACCATTTCAGAGTCCAAATTTGTCAAGGAAAGAAAGTTTAGAGAGCTCGAACTTGAGATTTGAGGAAATAGTGTCTAATACGTAAATCCCTTTGCCAGAATTCACAAATTATCTTATAAATTTCACAACTTATATTTTAGATGATCATTCAACTCCAAAGGACTCACAAGATGAGAATCATTTCACAAAAACAATGCATGCAAAGACAAACTGATCTATGTTTCAACTCGGTGAGGTCAGGCTAAGCAATGTGCATCATGTCCAGAGATAAAAGATTTTGGCCAATTTTCTAATAATGGATCCACCTATAACATAAGGAATGCAAGATGAGGAAAGTCAATTTTGGATTTTAAGGAAGAAAAGCATAACGAATCTGATCACAGTAAACAGTATCATACCTCCCGATCTAGTCTTTCCCAGGTTCTGGACATATTGAGCACTGACTTGGAGCAGATTGGACAGCGGTACCTATACCATAAGTCAAGAATATGATCCACGTGTTATTTTAATAAAAATAAAAAGAAAAAGAAAAAGAAAAAGATAAAGATAAAAAGAGCAAAAATCCAGCTGCTTCATTGATTCAAGGAAAAGGAAGAAAGGTGGAAGAAGTTGGACTCACTGGTTTTGGTTTAGCATCTCGGTATTACAGTCTGTGTGCATTGTGTGTCCACACTTCATAATTGTTGTGCCTTTGGTTGAGTCAAAAAGAAACTGCATGTAGGGGAAAATATCATTCACTCTATGGGCAAAACGAACGCTTCAAGCTCAAAATCACGTTCCAGACTCAAACCTCGTAACAGATGGGGCAGTGGTTCTTCATTGAGTTCTCTACACACTGGTGATTATCAAGAAGACTCACAGAATAGCAAGATCCTGTTAGAACACACATGAGGATTCAATAATTAAGAGCCTATTGACAACCTGATACTTAGAATATGGTAACTGGCACAATGGCAGGTCAGGGATCCAAACGTAGGTGCAGCAAAACATTAAGTAAATATATTGGTGCTTATTTTTTGGAGGGGCAACTAAGAGACTTTTCCTGATTTCAATCTGTTCATAAGAAATTAGGAATTTCTCAAAAAAGGGTAAAGAGTTATTTAACTGCCGTAAAACACATACACTGATACACAATTAGCTACAAAATGCATGACACGATGACATTACGTCTTAATGAATTTTACAACGTTGCTAGCTTTATATGTCAAAACTGGTGTTTTAAGTTATAAATATATGTATAATTGTTCTTTCATTTAGCATCCATGGCAAATCTTATACAGATAAGTGTAAGGAAAAAAAAAATGAAACCATGAAGATTTTGAAGGCAAATCATGAAGGTCATTCAAAATTTCACCATCAAACCATGTATGCGCATGTTTACATTGCCACAACTATAAAAATAAAATTACGGTACACAAGGTTATACATCATGAGAAACAAGCCAAGGACATGAAAGTTAAACTACCTACCACATTTTTGGCAGTGAAAGAAGTTTTCGCGACCACCAACTCTGTGAATTACATTTTGTATCAGAATAATTATTCATCGTATAGAACATTTACGTTGCCACACAAATGGCCAGATCATAAGCTCTTTTACCTACAAATTCCGCAGTCATTACAGTGAAACTGCTCTTTAGAGGTCTGCAATAATGTCATTAAATGAGCGTCATACATTAAGTATAGATGCAATCTTATTGTTCAAATCTGAAAGTAGTGGCTAGAGATTTTTAAGTAATCTTGTATACTGAAACAAGAACTACTGGACCACCACATTTATAAAATAGGATAAGAAAAATCATTACATCATCATCATAGAATTTGCAAGTGTTGCAGAAGTATTCACCAAACTTGACACCACAATTTGAACAGATATCAGAAACCTGACATGGAAAATGAAACAAAAACACGTCAACAAAACCATAAAAATTAGTGCTTAATGAGACATGGAGAACACAGGAAGTTTGGATAAGAAGATATTATACCTGTTGTTCTGTATCACATACTGCACAAATAACCTGAAAGTTTTAAGAAAAGACCAAAATTTGATCAAGATTAGGCTCAGTATTGACATAAAAGTAAAAACTCCAAAATCAAAACGAAAAAAAGAGGTTGTCAAAACTTACTTGTTTAACCTCATGGCGAACAAGCTCATGACGTTCCTTCGGATTTCTCAAAGCACCCTATTAAAAGAAGAATATTATTCAAAATAATATTAACTTGAATGATAATCTGGTTGTGAGTTAAAGAAAAGAACAATTAAATCGGTTAGGGAACCGTGGCTTCATTGTGACAATGGCGGCAAGTGAAAATCCGGTTGCAACATGGAGCTCGCAGTTTACACCTTCTCCTATAATGGTCGCACCTATTTCATCCACAAATTTAAAGCAAGCAAAGAATCATGATTTTTTTCGAATTATCAAAATGCACAAAAAAAAGGAAGAAGAAATTCAACCCATAAACCGATTTTCCGAAATCTTCTTTGGAAATACTATTACTGCTACTCGAACCAACATTTTCCGCTTGTTTTCGTTGCGGGTCAACGGCGGGAACGTCGTGCTCCTTCATTAATGATCGACAATGGCTGGAGGCTCAGCAAAATAGGATTGATTATATGCAGTTACCAACCAGGTGAAAAGAAATAAAAATCAATCAAATCTTCACGAAGACACGAACAAGAGGACAAGGGTTTGATTGAAGCTTCGAAGTCGGCTCTCTACAGGCGGGTTTAGTGCTGTTTCATTAAGTTTCGTGCTTACCGGTTCGAACTAAAAACGTGTTTTAATACGTATCTCATAACGTGATTCATATTGGATAAGAAGTTTATCGTAGATAATTGGAGAAAAGGACACAGGATAGGAGAGAGAGGCAGTTCCTATTTCGCGGGAGGGACCCGGACTAGATTTTACATCTAATTGGTTGCAAAATCACTGTCTTGAGCTTTCTTTTTCTTCTTAAGCATTTTCTACTTTTTATTTTTACTAAATCGAATTTATGACCCTATCTTGTTACCAACATTTAAATTATGGAAGTTCGGTTTTGACCATCATGGTAAAAAAATTATCATAAAGGCTCATATTTCTTACGTCCTATACAAAATACATGAAGTGAGAGACGTGTGGAGAAAGAGGTGTATTAAGAAAATGCAAAGAGAATGCGATTTTTCTTTTTCTTTGCCATGAGCACTGCTTTGACTTCTAACTTACGTTGTTTTTATCTTGATGTAAGAAGGAACGATGATTGATAGATTCTATGACATGCACGATACTTCAACCATAAGATAATTACATATTCGGGTTGGGGTTGCTTCTTTTTCCAAAGTAGTGATATTGACTCAGAGCTCATTGGTATTCTATGAAAATGAGGTGATTCAACCGCACCTTTTAATACGATTACATTGTTACTTTTCCACTCTAATCACTTGCCCTATCTTCGACATCCCTCTCCAAGCAATTAAGGTCATGGCTTCAGGCATGATCAACTCCCATGCTATGTATTTCACCTCGAAATGAATTCACTAAAGTATGGCTAACCGAGAATTATTAGTGACTTTGCTTCCATGCAAGTTAGTTGCATCTTGCGCTTCGAATTGTGGACGGGTTTATTGGGTTAGCACATTCCCGCCAGATTGTGATCCATTGTTCTGATCATTGTAGCATGTATCACCCCCAAACAGCAGGATGACTTCTCGACTTGAGAGAAAACACAATAATTAAGGAATTTTCTGTCATGAGCTATTTCGACCATTTGACATTTTAGGAGGTGGGGTTGCCTCTTCATTGCAAGAGCTTGTATCAAGTTGTGATCGAGCGAAAATCGATCTACACACAACAGGTAGCACGTGTCATATATCCCATGCATCCATCCAAAAGGTGGACTATATGTGGTGAGTCAAGCTTTTTCTTAGTAATACTTGTAGAATTAATTCAGATAGGCAATTCTCTCATTTGTATGTCTTCCGACAGTTTTTTTTTTTTTTAAAGACATGCACGTGAAAATAAATTGAACTAGTGCAGAATTAAGAACAATCATAGCCATCTAAGTCAGTAATATTGCCATGACAATGTCATTCGAATTATGGGAACCTACACATATTAGCACAGTATCCGGGATACACGACCAGAACCACACATTTCATTCTTTCTCAAAAAATAAAAATAAAAAAAAATCCTTGTACCATAGCTCAAATTGCGGATTCCAGCTACTATAGAAGAAGTAGAAGTGATTATGAAGAACAAAGACATCTTGAAATCTTTGACGCTATCAGAAATTTTTTACACTATCGGAAATTTTATACAGTGCAGTAAAATTTTCGTTCTTTCACATGCTTACTCGAAAAACAATCCCTTATATCATCACTTGAAAGGCGGATTCCACGGAGTTACTTTAGCAGAAGTGATTATAAAGAACAAAATCAAAAATTTCATACAGTGCAGTAAATTTTTCTAAAAAAAAATCCCTCGTACCATTGCTCAAAGGGCTGATTCCATAGAGAGACTTCACCAGAAGTAGAATTGATTATAAAGAACAAAGTCATCTTTGAAATCATTGATGCTAATCAGAAATTTCACTCTGCAGTAAAATTACGACAGTGAAAGAGAGAACTTGGCGTAATCCACATCGTGTATTCTAATGGATGGTGCATCCACATGTCATCTAGGCTAGGTAGTCTTCCTGATTTTTACCTGCATTGAACCCAACAACAAGGACAACAGTAAAGTCCCAAAGTGTTAGGGCTATAAGAGAAGCAATTCACTTGCATTAGAAATTGGCTAGGTGATCATCACCATTCCTAGTTCAAAAAAAATTTAAAAGACCATACTTTTTAACGAGCGATAGAAAAACTAAAGAGAACATCCCAATCAAGAAAATTAATATTTTTACATTAGGTCTATAGTATGTCCGAGCACTATTCTCATGGTATGTCATATCAAACTTCTCAAAGATAAGATATTCAGAGAGTGTTTTAGTTACTTACCAAATAACTTCTTCTTCTTCTTCCTTTTTTTTTTTCAAACGAATTTTAATTTCAACTTTTTAAGTAAAAAAGTTGCTTATTTTGAAAAAACACTTACCTTACTTTAAACTTACTATTTTCATCTTTCATCAATAAAAAGATAGTTTATTTACTTATAAACAACCCCATTGTCGTTTTTCTCTTTACTTTCTGCGGGAGGTGGTGTCAAAAGGTGGATGACTAACACCGTTCCAGTTCCATGTGAGTATAACTACAACTTCATTACCAATTGAATTAAGAGCATCAAGTCAGATATCATCAGATAATTAACAATTAAAATGAAAATAACAGTTGAACGGCATAATCAGATACTATCTTTAATCATAAAAATCGATAACAATTATGAGTTCACCTTTTTTCCTTGAGCAAGAGGAGGGTGTACAACCACATGCATAGTAATAACTCCTCCAAGAAGGTCATCAACATGAGTTTTAGAACCAGCAAGCGTCTTCCAATTCTCCAAAACTTTTCCAGCATGTATTATTTCCATATCATTCACGGACTTTGGTACAACTGATTTATCTGTAATGCAAATGCTTAATCAGGAATTCACACAAAAGTCGGGATCACGATATACATAAAATTAAAACAATCATATAAATATGCAAATCTATATGATTATATCCCTTTTATCCAAACAGCAACTCTTGTACTTTTAAGTTGATGTACCTCAGAAAATGACATGTAAACATAGGAAATACTTGAGCCACCAAAGCCTCAAGATTTAAGAATTTCATTACAGCACCATTTCAGGTATCTTTAATAAAAAAAAAGACAGACAGACGTATCACTACGGCAGCCTAACAAAGACTAAGTTCAACCTTGAGGCCACTCAGAAAAAAGCCTTTGCTTAAGAGTAGCAACGGTCAATGATAATGAGTAATTTCCGTGACCTATATCTGTCCCATCAAAGATTCTGAACTTAAGTACCACGTCTTCGTCTC
>CAIGRS010146979.1:0-14246 GCA_903798395.1 Fraxinus floribunda
CGAACGACGCCAATGGGTCGCCGACGTCGAAGAGAGAGTAGGCAGAGACGGGCATGGGTCGCCTCCCCACGCCGGCTCCAGTACCGGCTCATCTCCTTCTCCTTCGTGGGCGTCGAAATGGGAGAACCAGCATCCAGAGGAAGGAAGAGAGTGGAAGAAAGGGAAGAAATTGAGATTGGGCAGTGGGAGGAGTTAGAAAACAGCCATTTCCCGTGTTTTCATTTTTTTGGCCTGTTTTTGCTTGAAAACGATGTTTTGATTGTTTTCTATTTTGTGTATAAAATTTTTATCATTTTCAAAAATGCGTTTTCAAAAATAAGATAGAAAACGTGTTTTCGTTGTTTTGAAAAATTAAAAACAGAAAACGGATTGAAAACGACAAAGAAAAGAGAACGCGTTTTCATTATTTTGAAAAATCGAAAATAGAAAACGACCCAAAATGGTCAAAGATAACACCACCTTATATTTTCATTGTTGTCCCTACCAATAATTCTTGATGTATCTGGCCAGCCTTTGTAGCTCTCCCAATGATCCACTCGTTGGCAATCATCAAAATAGGAGGGTTGCTTGATTGAATTGTCCATGGTGAAATTATGCTAATTATCCTCCACCCACAGAATTATCTCATTAGTATCGAACAGGAAATGCCCACAACCTTATATTCTTCGTTAGTCTCCTCAAAACCAAACCTATAGACAATGTAGAAACCCAGCCCCATTGGGACATCTACATCGGGCAATTTCTTTGATTTTCTCACAGATGGGTTCCACAAGAACAAATTTTTCTCACTTATAGCAACGCAAATAAGCCCGTTGCTCACAAACTAACTAAACAGACCTACGCGAATGTTTCCTCGGATAACTAACTGTAACCACATCACTCAAAGGCTCATACATGATACAACAAAGACCTAACCGAACAATTCTTGAGATTAAAACGTGGGTACGAGATAGTAAGCATTATTATATGGAAGGTAAAATTTGGATCATTTGTTGAATTTTTTAGATGGGTTTTTAAAAATTGTGGGCTGGAGATTAACGAAAGCAATGATTTTGAAACGTACCTGAATTTCAAGAGTGATTTTATGGGGATTTCTACAATGATTTCTGATGGGAGAGTCGGAAGAGGAATACCTGATTTTCTTCGGTTGTTGTTGGATTAGGGAATCTGAAGATTTTTCTTCCATTTCTTTTGTGATGAGGGAATGCAAGGGCTTAATCTGAAGAAGAAAACAGAAGAGAATTGAGAAATGTGCAGAGACAATACAGAAAATCTATAATCCACATTAACAGCTAACCAACACGAAGCATAACCATATTTGGGCGTGATTTGTGCATTCCATCTGCTATGTCCCGATTCCGTTGAAGTAGTGAACTGAATGTCATGCTAATAAATATCGTCTTACATTTTGATACGTTCAATGGTCAAAAGACATCTAAAATTTTAGTGTATAGTCGAAAACATATATAAATATAGACTTATAGTGTTTATTGGGGTTATTAAATCCATAGAATATGTATGCGGTTACTTATAAGTAAATATTTTTGTTCACAAATTGCTTATTTTAACAAATGAGCAACTTTTAAGTGAAAAAAATAACACATTTAAAAAAGAGGGTTGGAATTTTTACTTATGGTTGCTCGAACCCTAACTTCTTTCCTTGGGAAAATAGACTTCAAAAACGACTTTGGGGGATGGATTGAGGATTTCTCGCCATGGTCAAGAGATAAGATTTGATAGGTTCCAGATAAACATCCCTAACTGCCACATAAGCTGAGTTTTACAAAAAAATAAGACTTAACGTTATTCTTCACCCGTGTTAGATGAAAATTGCATAACATTAAATAATGAATTAATTCAAATGAAGAGTCACTCATTTAATTGAACCTATAAAATGTAGCCACTTGAATTGACGCTCTAGCACCACTTATACTAGATAGTAGCATTCTAGAAACAAATTTGAAGAGTAATAATATTCATCTTTTAACTATACTTAACAAATAACAGTTTAACACTATTTGGAAATATCAAAGACACTAGCACCAAATTTAATTTTGCTAAGCGATGGAATGCCTTGATCTTTGAGCAAGTTGACATGAGTTTTGAGATGTTTACCTAAATTTTCTAAGTTAAGCAATACACCAGAAAAAACTCCAACAGTTTGGGAGGTCCAATGGTTGAGAATGTTCTTGTGAGGCCCATAACGCGAGAATTCAATTGGCTGCTTCCATCAGATGTGGCGGATGCTGGCCGACTAACTTTGGAACAGAGGGCAAAGAAGGTCGTTGTCTGATCATTCCAACTGATCAACTAAAAACAATATACATATGAAGATGTTCAGATGCACGTTTGATCATATTCTGAACAAAAATAAGAGACAAACATATGCCAAACAAATGGATCTGACATGAGCCGAGCATAAATTGAGAAATTAATGAACTAGATTATTGGAGCATATTGGCTTAAAGAATTTTCAATGTACATGTGTAATCCAGTCCTAAGTAGCGCATCAAATAGAGTGATATATCTCGTTCCCTCATGTTATAACTTTTCAGTAAAAACAGATAACATCAGAATGTTCACGTCAAACAAGAACAGTTATTTTTCTTCTTTTAGTAGTCTTGAGTCTTTCCATTTAGTTAGTTATCAAAATAATATAAAACACCCACTGGAAAACAGAAAAAGCTCTTGACTTATTTACTTTGTGTCCATTAACCTAGATTACAGCTTATGTCTCCTAAATTTATCATTTTGTGAAAGTTAGGTACGACGCTACAATGAATCAGATTTTTTTTACTGTAGGAATCCATTGTGCACAATTATACATTGTAGCTGCTTCTGCCAGCAAATTCTATGGTTTTCTGATGCTGATGCTACTTATTTTCAGCAGTTATTCGACATCATCATGAAAGAAAACCCATGCAATCCTAAAATTTTGAACCAGTGTTCGAGCCAACTTAAGTGTTTCAGAGGGGGTGGACGAAATAAGAAGAACTCTGAAACAATTTACAGTACTACATCAAGCCGTCATGTACTATCTGCTGAAAGCATCATGAAAATAGCGAGACAGAGATTGCTTGTGCATCCAGCCTCTGAGAAAATGGGTGGTTTCCACTTTCTGGCGATTCTCATGAAAAATCAAAGGGGTGAGAAACTTGTTTAATGTCTTCTTGTTGCTGAGGAGAAGTTCTGTAATGAGCAATTTGATTATTCAGAAAATTGCTTGGTGGCTGTTATCTAGTTCCTTCGACAGCTGGTACTTCGTTTCAAAAAGTTGTCAACATTTTTGCTTAGTCACTTCTTGTCCTTGAGAGGATTAGTACAGAGAAAGGGAGGACCAATATACAGAGAAATTCAGTGGAGGTGGAAATTCTAATAAATCTACAACCTTCTGAACTTGCACATGAGCAAGAACTTCCCTTCTGTCAAGTTATTAAATTTACAGGGACTCAAGTCATATTGGACAATGTTTCATCAGTTAAAAAGATTCATTAGGTCGATTTTGGGATCAGAACGGGGCTCACATTGGACAATTGTGATGCACGCTTTTGCTAATCCATAAAACTGTTTGTTGGAGCTTCTCAAGATAACTGCTGTTGGGACATCAAGAAATAGGTTGAAGAGAGAGGTCAGTGGCTTTCATCTTTTTTAAAATCGATGAATTTACCTATCTCATTTAAAATTGCATTTTCAGAAATAAAGGACGTTAAGAAGGATATGTTCGAGTTGGAGGGTGATGAAATGGGTGGCCGTGTTCTTGAAGATGTGTCTGTGGTCCTCGTTATCATGGCCAAATCATTTAGAAAGTCAAATGAGAGGGATAAAAAGGACTTAATCCGTGTGTGATGGTGGTAACTGAAGTCGAAGTAAATACTAATACATCATCTTCCATTGACCGTTTTATGAGGCACTCGTTCTTTTCAATAGCATGTTTGATTGCCTCCAGAGTTGTTTGGAACAAGACAACCAATTTAGAAAGGCAGCCGAAGAAGGGCATATATGGAAAATGATTCAAATATTATAAATCAAAGGGTGAAGACAAGATTATTCGGAATGTTAAGATTGATTCTTGGAGGGAATTGTTTCTGAGGTGTGGTAATGTGGAAACAGAGTTGAGCCTTTCATCTTGTGTCAAGCAAATTTGTTAATTAAGAGATCTGGTTACTTGAGTTCGTGTACTCTATAACATGAATGGAAATTCCACGGTCGTGAAGTGGAAGGGAATCCCAATGCTGTCTCTATCTGCCTGGAAGCTTCAACATGATTGATGGACACCGTGCTATACTACCAGGAAAAGTTGGAACGACCTTTGAAACAAAAGGGTGCCTATTCCTGAAACCGACGGATGGGTAGGAGGTATACATTTTTTATAGCGATTTTTAGATAAAGTAAAGAAATTAGAAAACAAATCTGTCGTTAAGTCCGGCTTGCAGAACCGTCTCGGTACTTTTATTGAATGTAACATTTGTAAAATACACTATTACTGAGACAATGGTGTTTCTTGAATTGTTCTATGTTAACAGAGTTTGATTTTCTTAACAAATTGAATGAATTGTCCCATAACGTGTTCAAACTTTAATCAACGACGAAACCAAAAAATTAAAGTCCTTGGCTGCACTACATTGTTGAATGTTCTATTCCATTGAGAAATCATGCTTACACTTGTATATACTGATATATCAGATGAACAAAACCAATTATACAGATCAAAATAAAGCAATGCCAAACTCGTAATAAAAAATCATAAGTATATTGACATCCTACTCATATAATCAACTTGAAGTACTTTTACTATATTTTCTAAAATGAAACAAATTGATTCTAGGTTACAAAAATTGACCTAGTTAGGAACCATCCAGAAGGGTGGTGGTTCAAATCTCTCTTGATCGCAGTCAAAGAATGGCTCAATACTTCCATCTGTCAACATGAAGACTCCCATATCATGACCTCCGTAATAGATATCCTCGTCCATTCTATCCCAATAATCATCAGTAAAGTAAATTGCACTCGCCTTGCAACTCGGATACTCCTTAACCTGAACTGAGGCCGAGTGATTTCCACCGATGAATAGCGCAACATCATTCAGTGATTCTACCTGCATCCATTGTTTCAGTTTACAATCAAGTTTATAGACATTGAATCCTACTGTTTTATATGGACATACTAGAGGCTGAGTTGAATAATCTGTAAGAGTATCTCCCTCATAAATGACTTCTCCATCATACCTAACGAACTCCCCGATGAACCTCACAACAAGTAACAAATCCTGACAGGATGAAACTAGATACCATTTCGAAGTATAAAGATCCCTCGGGTAAAAATTTTGGGCTTCTATCAAATTTCTTGGACAAGGAACTTGAATAATCATCTTGCTTTTTTGAGTAGATTCATTCAAGTCCCATATTTCGACCGAAAGCCCACACCCCAATGCACAAAGCAGATTCTCATGGCATATGATATCATCATATGACTCAAGTTCCCCATGAAGGCCAGTCCATCCACTGTCTCCAGGCCTACAGAGAGCAAGCTTCGACTTGCAATGCAAGTTATACATGGTAATCACTGCGTAGTTCATGTTACAAGACGGAATACCAGATAAAATCGCTTTTACCATTAACCATTCTTGAAGAGTCTTCAAAGAGTAGCAAAGAGAATCCTTTTCACCCTTGTATTGGATTTCAAATTCTTCATTCTCTATTTCACGAATAGCTTGAATGTGCGGGAAAGTTTCTTTTCCGGGCAGTTGAAAACGGGTCTCTGAAACAATATCCACAAGAAAAGGGTCTAATTTCTCGTTCAAAATCACCAGCCATCCATGAGAAGACCCTACACAGCGACAATCTTGAAGGGATTGTAAAACATCCAATTGAAAGACACTATTCTCTGTCAAACTGAAGAAAGAAATACGGCTTTCTCCCTCTTTAGAAAAGATGAGAAGTGGAAATTTCATGTTGTAATGAATGAAAAAAATCTAATTCTGAACGGTCTCAGGGCTGAAGTCTTCTTATATAGAAGGTTTTAAAGAATCCTACTAAGAACAGGAGTGCAAAAGATTTGTGAAAGAGGAGAAAATTAAGGAAAGTTTTGTATTCTGAGAATAAATATGGTAAGTACAAGCGCGAGAAAGGTTAACAATTTTGAGATTAAATATGGTAAGTAAAGATTTGATCGATATGTCAATTTCTTTTTATTTTCTTAGTCCTATGGGTATTTATATCAACACCAAAATTTTTATTTCTTATCCTACATATTAATTAATTTAACGTTCTTAATCTTGGCTAATTATGACATTTATGTCCCTACTGATTTTTCATGTCATTCTCAACCTTAAACTTTTCAATAGTTAACACATTTTATATTTGATAAATGTTTTATGTTCAAAAGTTCATTACAATGGCGTGAAACAAATTATTTTTCCATCATATTTTTAAAAAAAATAAATAAAAAGTGCGAGAAAATATTTTCCGTCATTTCAAAGCACGAAAAAAGATATTTTGATATAGATTATCACCAAGAACGAGACGTACTAATTAATGGAAGGTTAAAGATAAGAATTCGATGAAAAAAATTAAATAAATAATTGTTACAACGAGTAAAGATTGAGAAACTTAACTACAAATAAACTGTGGCGTAACAAATAAAAATTGTGATGACAATATAACTACCCTTTCAGTATATTTTCAATGTTTTTACTAGGGTTGTAAATTTCAATTTTTGTGGAGAGTATCTTGATCAAGTGTCAAGATTCTCAATCCTAATCGAGACAATTAATGTTACGAAATTTTAACAGTGCACATATATAAATTTCAACATGTCAAGAAATTATTTGAGAAATAAATGACTACTACATTTAGGCTAATAAATTTTGTTACTTGATTGTAATATTCTGTTATCATCATAAACAAGTATTAAAAAATTTAAAAATCCTTGACGTTATCTTATTTCTAAAATAAAAAATAAATATACGAAAATAACATGTAGTAACACTACACTATCCTATGTCTATGCTATAATTTTCATGGGCCATGAATCAATCCTGGCCCTTGAATCTGTCACTGAATAGCATGATCTATGTTTTACCCTTGTTTTGTTGTTGTGCATTTCTTTCGATTTCACAACTTGCCACCGGGTTTGAATATTTAAAGGGCAAATGTGGAACTGCCTTAACTTGTGCAGTTGACAGACAAATTTATGTAAGATATAATGGCGTGAATGAATTTGCAACTATCACATTTTTTCTAAAAATGAGGAAAAAATGGCTCCAAACAAAGTCTTAACTTGAACCACACACTTAGCGCTTGTTTGGTTCTAATTTTTACCATATTCTTAGATAAATTTGGATTGTTATATAATGTAATCGTCTAACATGGGAGCCGATTTTTTGATCGAAGTTGAATAAATTATCAATTTGCCCTTTGAAATGAAATTCATTATGAGAGAAGTGATGGCAATTTCGTGAAAAGCCTCATGCCAAGTCAAAAGCTGCTGCACAATTGGATCGATATAATGATCATAAATTTTATTCTCATTTTTTGCCAAAATGATTGCCAAACAGGGGCTTAATGTGGTATCTTACCTAACATTCCATAATCTGATTTTTCTCTTTTGAATGGTGAAGTCTCAGGACTAAAGTCTAATATACAGAAGGTTGTAAACAATCTTACTAAGAACAAGATTGTGAAGGATTTGTGGAAAGATTCTTTAAACAAGAAAACAATAAGAAAGCTTTAAGTCTTTTGAAGTCAAATATTTGAGATTTAATATTGTCAAGTATATACCATTAGAATTTAATGTCTTTAATATGATTTTTAATAAATGTGAGATGGAAAAATCCTCAGGTGCAACTATTCAAGTACAATATGTGCATAATAAAAAGTAATGACTTTTAGATAGGGTGCGATCCGTTCCAATCTAAAATGGTGCGATTTGATTGTTAAAATGAATTTGTGCATTCAACTATTGAATAAGCGCACATTGAAATCTATAAATTGGTCCCATTTTATTTCATTTTCTTGATCCCAAATCAATTCGAAATAATTGATTCTAATTCATTCTTTCTCCAATTCTATCAAAATAATTTACAAATTATTTTTGAGTTTTAGGGTTTGATATTTTAACGTTTCGATATCATCTTATTTAAAAGAGTACTGTCAAGCTCGGGTTAGTCCGACAAATTTAATATTGTGTTATATTAATTTTGAAATAGATATTGTATCATAGGATACAGACGTCCACTTCTGCTAGCACCAGTGCAAAATGTGAAATATGTCTTAAGAAAATTTGTATCCAGATACCTCATTTCATTTAATCTCTTTCCAATTTCTACATTTTCGAATGCTTCGTTAAGTTTTTATTCTGCTCATCTTCATGCATGTATCTTGGTTTAAGTATATCAAAACTCTATTCGATAATTTGCATGTCAATAGAATATAAATTATGCACCAATTTTTTCTCCTTTTTTGGGTCATTCTAAACTATTTTATGCACATATTATGTTTTATATATTGAATGTAAGTACTGGTTAAAGCCAAAATAAGTGCGTGATAAGCTATCTTATCTCGTTTATTTAACTTTGACACTAGGATTGTGTCACATGTGATGTGTACCATAGATCCTTGTTAATTAATCTATTAAATGCATTTACACGTGTAGTTACTTACATTGTAAAAGTCGATAACAGCACATGTAATGGGATGTTTGGTACATTTGACAGGACCATAGCGAACAAGATTGAAGTGAAAAACTCTGAATCTTATCCATTTTACCGTGCATTGAAGTAATGTTTCAAGACAGAATAGAAATATTTCCTAGAAAACACTCAATTTAAAGAAAGGTAGGTCGAATAGTTTGAGGAACAATGATAAGAATGTGCATAATGTTTCACATTCCACACCAACCATCCACAAAATATTTCCAAGTTAAATGTTGCTTTAGTTAACGAGAGTCGTTTTCAAAGGTTACAAATTCCATCTTTTCAAGACTGCAATTTCAATCCCTCCAGCGGAATCCACAGTTTGGGTTGCAGCATACGAAGAACAAAGTCATGCCTTCTTCTCCCCTAGCAGTTGCCTGCACAATAAAAGAACATCAATAAAATCCTTTTAACCCGGTGTGATCATGTACATTGGATCTAAATAGAATGCCTAACTTAGAGACTTTGCAATATGCCATGAATGATAAATGAATAACTTTCACCAAAGCAGTAACGATGTCGACTCAACTTTGTCAGGATATATAAAGGAATGTTAGATACAGGTTGTTGGAGACTCGGTTCAACTCAACGTTGTCAGGCAGATATGTGTTCAGACTGAGAAAGACTTCTGTGCTCCAACTAGTAACAACTCTCACAGACGGCATAATAACAATGTAGAGAGGCAGCAATGTTTATAAACTTGTAGCTTCCAGTAATAAAATTTAGACCAGCAATAATACCTGAAAGAAAACAGCTTCTCCATGACCACAATTGGAACAGCGAACTGCTTTCGTACGGGGAAGAGTGGGATCTGCAGCTACGTCCTGCAAGACCTGAGTGCGCTCCCCAGCAGAATGGTGTATCTCATTTCTGTAGACACAATTGTTATCAGCAACCTCCTGCATGGATGAATGTTCAAATAGAAATTAAACATTAAATGAAATCTGCCTACCATCCAAAGCATTTTGCCTAAAACGAAGAATCTATTAACAAGAATAGACAACTACAAGCCACCAAAGAAGAATTGAGGTTAGAACTTGTATGGAGCTTGTCAAAAGGCTTTGACAGTTTGAAGGTGGTTGAGGCCCATAAGTCCTATATATTTTAAAAAAAAAAAAGAGAGAGGAGAGAGAGAGACACCTAATCAAATATCTATCTTCACACACTCCGCATATTTGATGAAGCTAATCTGGAAAAAGCGAGAGATGTTTTGGCCCACAGGCAGGGGCAAAGCCAGGACTTGGATTTAATGGGGGGCATGACTTACATTAACGGAAACGTATTTAAACAGAACAATAATATGGTAATTTAAAATTCTTGCAAGTTTTTATAATTGTTGCCCATGGATTTTCATACTTTCTAAAGTTTACATTGATGTTTATCAACTAATCAAAGAAACACTTTCAGATTTATGAAGCCACATCACTATCACATAAAAAATATACACAAATTCTACAGTTTTCCAGCTAGAATAAGTTGATTTCAAAATATTGCAGTTTTATTTATTATATTTTCAGTTAGTACGAAGGAATTCATTTTAGAAATAGGCATATTTTCTAATATGAATATCCTGAAAAATTAGTTACTGAAAACTGGAAATGCAGAAGAAGAAGAAGAAAAAAAGGCTGTATAAAACCAAGAATTATTTTATTTTATTTTTTTGCAGCTTTTTTTATTACAATACTGTAATCAGCATTTATGAAAAAAAAAAAATAGATAAGAATATAAGTGCAGTATTAATTGCAATTAAATGAGATTTTGAACAAATCCATCAACATCCAGTCAGCTAAGTGCTTAACATAATATATCTATGCAGTCAAAGAGCAGCAAAACAACATAACAAAGGGTTTCCAACGCACAACTTAATTTTTCATGTGATCCCAATCATGCCCAGACAATAAGTATGACATGGACACAAATATAATTGTCCTTCTGCCCAATGAAAACCAAAAAAAAAATGGCAAAATAAATCGAAACCAACCATAATGAGTACAAAGCGAAAAGCATTGAACAAAGAATAAGCTTTTATAAAAATATAGAAGGCGAGCATGTACAATTGTCAGTCTCTGGGGTACTGTTTGGTAGTATTGAGTAGAGTTCATAAACATGAAAATATACTAAGGTACAACATCTCAAAATTTAGAATGTAAAGTCTCGCCAATGTCAAATTCCCTAACTTTGTATAATCTAATGTAACATGAGCGCATCTCTGTATGCTGGGGCCTGGGATGTCTAGATTTAGCATCAGAATATTTCAAGATTTACTCAAGAGAAGGAGAATAAGCATGTCCTACAATTAGATGGACATTAATGGTCATGTAGTGATATATTTACTGTTCCACAAAGGCAGGGATATCAACCTTCCCTTGTATCAAAAGATGGAGCTTCAGTTAATTGTATCTTTCCTCGATAAGAATCAATGAAGTTTCATCTTAAATGTCTACCCAGAAAGTTGTTGTGTGTTACAAATTAAAATGCATTCAAGATTCAGTTCGCTGAGATGATTTCTATAAGAACATTTTGTGAAGACTATTACGTGAGATTATATAAGGAACTTGCCATCTCAAACAAAGGGTTGCAAAAATATTCACTTCAAATCTTACATGGTAAATGCAGATACGCATCTTTAAATGTATTAGAAGTTTCAAAACAATGCCAAGAAAGCTGCATCCATCACTTAACTAGGATGAAAAATTCAAAAGACTTTCTTTTAAGCATCCTTTCCAAATGATTTCCACTAGATTTATGCCATTAGAAAACACGAGACACTGAATAGCCACAACAATTAATCTGTAGTAACACTAGCAACAATTTCATAACTTCAACTAGCATTGAACAAACCAGCCAAAATAGTTTATATTTAACTCACCCATGCCGCAAGCAGGGTGACCAAGGCCCCAAGGATCCACCTTTAGTATACATTACCCATACATTACCATTTTCTTTCACATACAATTATATGAATGAGAAAAAGAAAACCAATAACATCAATAAGAAGTTAGGTTTTTCTGGGTCCAATTAATTACACAGTTTTTAATTAACTGCCCTCGCTACGCCTTCAACAATGAGATTTCAAAAGATGAATCTTTCTCCACTGCTTCCTGATGAATGCTTGATAGGAATAAAAACCTGGGTTTCCCAGCATCCAATCGACTCATACCTCCAAAAGGATTTCACTCCAAAGATGCTTTTAATTGCTCTGCTCGGTCATATATATCTTCAACATCAATCAATCAACTAAGTCCTTAGTCTCAAAATGTTCTAATCCCTAAGTCTCAAAATGGTCTAATCCCTAAACCCTACGTCTAGTATTGCTCAATGTTCACATAAACAATCAGATTGATTAAAAAAAAATGCATAGGAAACCAGAATTTTGTGCTTTTGAGAGAGAGAAAGAGAGCTGGGACCTGATGATCACAATTGCGACAAGCATAGAGGAGGATTTTCTGTTCTTTGTCTTCCCTTGGGTACAATATATTGTTACTGCATATATATAAACACGTTAAAATAGCTACTCAGAGGTGATTTTCCCAATTAAAAGTAACAAATAACAATTATAATAGCAAAACCTGGAATTTACAGTACAAACACAAACACCCACTCTCACTCATAAAATGTGTATGAAGAAAGCAATGACATACCATTCCCGACAAAATTTCATGGTACTCATTTTGGAGAGTTATCGGATTTTCAAGTTATTGCGCGTCTTTGTGTTTGATTTTCTTGTCTCTCCTTCTCTCTCTTGCTCTCGCCCTCGTTTTTGCTGGTAATTTGGGGATGGTGGTGTACATCTTCGTTGGGGAAGGATGGGCCAGTTTTTCTCCGGAAGGCCAAAGTTTGGGCTTTGCCCTTTGGGCTTTTAGCCTTCAGCATTGTGAGTTTGAAAAGAGGAAATTACATGTAACACCTCTAAATATATAATAATTCTTATAATACGTTATATCAATTTTTATACTTGTTCTACTGCATTTTTTAGAGTAAAAAGTGAAACACAAAAACTACACAAACACATTAAATTCTTATATTGGCAGCATCTATTACTCCGACAAACAAGCCATAGTAAATTTCACAATACCCAACCAAAATCCCCAAATATCAGCCCTTACTTCAATAAATCCCAAATTACGGAGAACAAAAAATGTCAAAAAAAAAAATTTTTTTGATAACCGTGGATGTCCGAGTCAGCTTGCGCGCACCTCGACTAATTTCACGGGGCCCTGAAGTTTACAGCTGGGTACTCACCTCAGTGGCTCTGAGGGGACTCGAACTGATGACAATTGGAAAGCAAACCCAAGACCTGACCAATTGAGCTACCCCTCAAGGTTCAAAAAATTTCCAAATCATACAATCAAAAAATCCCAAATCATCTTGCTGATCACTCACCTTCAACACCCATGCCGTGAAATCCATAATCTCTATTTCTAGAAATGATCTTTATCGTTCTTTGTTGTTGATAATCATGTTATTTGTTCAAGAATATAAAACCCCTTTCGAATTGTAGATCATTACAATCGGAGGAAGGTTTGGCATGCAAATTTGGAAGATATCGTTCTACAATCCAACATATTTTGTATTTTTGTTGAATAATGACTTCACCCAGTCGACGTAAGACTGTGCGCTAGGATGTCCATAGAAGATTCACCAATAAAGGGTATCCAAATCGCCTATGACCCATGGGTTCAATCATTACCATGTTAGTGTTGAATGAATGAATGAATGAAATGCCAGACCGTTGGTGGTGTATTTTTTGGCAGCAAAACTATTATGCTATGTATAAGCTTGTATGAATTATAGTATTATTCGTATATCATGGTTAGAAACACGTTTATTTCTTTACGCAAATTCCATATTTCATATAAGTTGTATTTGACATACCATTTCGTGGGTTACATATGAGTTTTAGGGCGAGTGGTAGGTAGAATTCCATATTTTTTTCATTACAGTCCTATACAACTTCAATTGTGTTACAAAAACCTAAATTTTTAAATCAAGTTACAGACGCAACGGTCATAAAAACATCAGGTGTAGTGTCACAAATCAACCAGTGTAATATAAAGACAGCCATATCAACTTGTTTCAATGGGTAGCGTCCTCCAAGATTTTAAAGTATTATGTGTAGTTGGAACAAGATGGTCAAACATCCATTTCATTTATGCCTGATATTTTGTACATTAAACCTGTTGAATAGATACCATTTTCTTCTTCTTTACATAGCAGCCAAAGTGTACTTAAATTTGTTTCATCTCAAAACGAACATAAATGAAATTTTATTGTGAATGACACTATAAACATAATCAATGGATGCTTACTGATTTGTAACAGGTTACATGAATATGAAAAATTCAAAGCTTATTCTAAAGGATATCTTCATAAATCATATTCATCAATCAACATTCTAAATTTTAGGGTCTGTTTGAACCACATTATTTTAAAAGAATGTATTTTGGAATAGTAGATTGATGGAGAATGTGTGGTTGAAAAAGAAAGAAAAGTTATTGATGTGATGAAAAATATTATTTTATTGAAAAATGTGTGGTTGAAAATGAGTAAAAGA
>CAIGRS010147030.1:0-13590 GCA_903798395.1 Fraxinus floribunda
TCACATTTCACGACAACTTTTTATGCCGCCTTATATTTTTTGCTACTTATTTTTTTCATCACAATTTTCGTAACAAACTTTAAAAATGTGTCGCGTTAAATCACTTATTGCAACAACTTTTCCTATGTCACAAAAAAATTTATCGCAAAATCACAATTTTTTTGTAGTGTTTGTGATTCTCATGCCACTTTTTGAGCCTTCTCCTCTACTCCTTGCTGGCAGCCTGACCCTGTGGTTGAGCCCCTCTTTTCCCCCTTTCTTGCCACTGCTTTTGGTACTCTTGCTGTTGCCGCTGCATGACTCTTCTGTAGCGATTTATTGATGTTTGGTGGGATTCCTTGGGTCTACTTGGTTGTGGAGATTCCTTGTTACCTTGAGTTGGTTGTTCTGAACCTTGATTGATCGATTCATCATCAAAGCTTGGATTGTGGAGGGGATTTTGATTCTTGCAATTCATTCGTGTTATTTCTATTTCCATATTATTGCATTGATATTTACTAAGTGTTTTATATGATTTTATTTATTTTCATAAATTTTTATGAATTTGCACAAATTACTATGTACTCAGATTAATCAACACCTTTATTGACAAACCGAAAACATGAAACGAAACAAAAATGTTTACATAATAATTTACACTTTATAATTTATTTTGGAAGTATAAATAATCAAAAGGACCCAAACTAAAATCAATCAATTTTAGTTCGATAAGCTTCACCATGACACGCAGTGATGTATCCCTTGACACAAAACTGGATCTTCTCAAAATGACAAGAAAGATGCAAGGTTGAGACTGATTCAATTTTGGGGATATAAGGAACCAATATTTTTCTTTCGTTTGATTTGAATACTTTAGGATTAAATTTTTTTGGGGAAATCGATTTTGTTTGAGATTTTATGCTTGGGCCGAATATTTTGGATCTAGTCACGTCAAATATTACCAAGGGATCACCTACAGAAAAATCTAACGATGAATTTTTATACAGATTTTATTTTTTGTTTTAAATTTACCTACGAAAATACAATCAATAAGTATTATATATTTCTTATTTAATGTTGTTTCATAAATTATTGATGTATTACCGACGGAAATGTACCGATGGTCGGTAGTCATCGCTAGTTCCATTGGAATGTTGCGTTGTCTTTTTATATTTAAATAATTAATAAAATATTTCGCCAAAAATGCGTCGCTGATAGAAACAAATTTCATCCGTCACTAAAATTCCATTGCTAAAGCTGCTTTTTCTAGTAGTGCTCGGTATGTGGCTTTGGACCTCTTTTGGGTTGCTGGAGGATTGCATTTCAGTGAGTGTTTGTATCTTTTCAGGGTTTGCCTCCATGCATTTTTGGTACACCAAGTACCATAGAAATTTTTCAAAGACTCGTCAAAATCCCATTTTAACCGATCCAATTTCTTCTTGTACTTCTGGAGCATGCATGTGTAACATTTTATTAAGGTATTTCATGTGATCCAGGTTTTTTGTCGCTTTTAACAAGCATATCAATGGCATATGCCTCCATAATTTTGCCTATTTATCTGGGAATCATCTTGTTGACTAGTTTTTGTATGTTGCTCCAACATTTTTTAAGCCGAACAACACCACTTTATAGTAATAAAAGATTGATTGAAAGAAGTATGTTCCTCATCTTGCTTGTACATCCAGATTTTGTAAGATTTTGGGGCTCCAATAACCAATTTCCGGGCTCAGAAAACATCCAAACGAACACCACGCTACCAAGGCTCGGCCCATAAACTTCTACACCTTGTTTGCTCCAAGTTCCATCCCCACAAAGGAGATATAGTGGTGGTGATGGCAAGCCCACAAAGGGAAGAAGGAGAAGAGAATAACAATGGTTGGAACTCACCTAGAAATCCACCAAGAACCGGCTACCTCTCTTTTCTCTTGGCTGCCCTCTCTTCTCCACTCTCTTGCACACACTACACACACACTAGAAATGGCTGGAATGGGGGGAATAAAAGGGGTTCAATTAGGTCACTAAAGTTTGGGCTAAACACTCCCTCCAAATGGGCCAAAGTCCACTAAATGGGCTACCAAATAATTCCCACAACTAACCACACAAATGGGCTAACAACATAACTATCCAAAAGTATAGTCATTTTCGAGTTGAGCCAAGTCTATGGTGTCGTTAAATAATCCGACAACTGTTTTAAATCATCGCCCGAATTTATTGGGTATCAAAACCCAACAGATTTGGTTGTACTCAAACTATGCATCCATAAAATTAAGTAGCTCATGCCTTGTCGTGGCGACTAACTTACAAGTATTATTTTCCCTCTAGGGCATCAGATTGTTCCCTGGTTTCCTTTAACATAGTGAACACTCTGCCGTAGTTGGAAATATCATATATAAATTTATGGATCGAAGTTCACAACTTCTTTAATGCAGGGTGACTGAAGATTCCATTATAGGTAGACATTCAATCTATCATCAGGAACTTCATTAAATTTCGAGCCACCCATGGTTCTTCACCTATTTCCATAGCTTCCTCTCGGGATCAAGTTGTCTCCATGAAAGCCTAAAGAACCTAATATAGAATTCTACATATTATCCACTTCCCTCTTGTTAAAGGCACTACCAAGCAATACAATCAATGAAATTTCATCTTTAATGAGCATTAAATTAATATTTTTATAATAATTACCGCTAGAACTACCAGTGCATCACAATATTTGTAGAGTTTTCCCTTCTCTTCAATATTATTGAACTCAATTGGAGGCATGGTGCGAAGAGCAGTCCGAACCTATAAATTATGTGGCCGTGGCTTCTCATCTACTCTAGTGTACTTCTATTGGGAGTTATTTGACAATTCCCAACATGGGGTCCTCCAAGGATGGGTCCCCCTAGAATGGCATTGATCTCCTTAACTGAAGGTTGATTTGCTGGTGGTAGAAGATTCGACCTTGCAGGATTTCCTGGGGTCTGTCTAGGTTGGGGATGATAAGTGCCACCTCGGCCTTTTGGGGCTTGCCCTATGTGAAACTGATAGTTCAGAGCATGAGAAACGGCGCGTGTGAGAGCATATTGTCTTCCTTCCCTTGAATTGCACCTTTGATCCAGTATTTTATCAATAGTGTCCCTTAAATCTGGACAATCCACTGTATCATGGTCACGAGTTTTTTTATACCTTGAAATACTTCATTTTGTGTGTAAGCGAGCAAGCTCCACACGCTTTCTTGGAGAAATTTTAATTATTTCTGGAGAATGACTTCTATAGGTGGAATTCGAGCCTTTCAGAGTCTACCCTAGCCTGATTGTGGGGCCTCTCTCTTATGAGGTTCAATTGTATACCTTCCAGACTCAATTTTCTTCCTGTTTCTTGTAGTTTCGTCAGTTTAGATTTCCAACTTGATTAAATAAGTGAGTTAATTATAAGAGGTGGGATGCTTATTATGAACATTTCTCCAAAGGTGGTTTCCATATATAGTCCATTCTACAAGGCCTCGAGTGCCTTTTCATTAGACAGTTTCTGCTTCAAGGAGTTCGTTTTAGAATCTATTGAAATAAACTTTAAGGGATTCATTCATATATTACCTTATATCATTAAAGAGAATAGCATGCCCCACAAAAGCGTTCATAAAGCATTCCTTCAGTTGGGCTAAACTTTGGATAGAGCCTAGATTTAGTTTGATATATCATTTTTTGGCAGCCCTGTTGGGGTCATGTAGAAGGCCTAACACTTTAGAGCCGACAAAGCATTATTTAGCTTTATTTTAGTCTTTCAATGCATATGATCACCTTACACATTATACATCTCCAATTTTGGCCAGACAAAGTTCATCGCAATGGAAGCGCTTTTGATATCCTCAGAAATTGGAAGATCAGCGTTACATCATTGAGCTCATAGAATCTATCTGGACCATTATCATCATATTCTTCATAGTATTCTAGAATAAAGGCAGTTGCTCTAGGTGAAGGTCCAACTTCGTATTCCCAGTATTGGGGGTTTGTCTCTGATGCGAATCAACTACATCACCCAACCTGTCAAATTAAGATACTGTGGGGCCTTACAAGTTGACACTCTTAATCATGGTCATGGAGCGGGTCACTTGCCTGGCAATATCTAGAATGATGAGGCTCGTTCCTGGGACAGAAATAACTTCAAGCTGAAGAGTTTTTCCCTCTTTTTGTTTGAGTATAATTCACTGCATTCTCTAGAAGTGGTAGGTTTTTATCCTTGCTTTTCTAGACTTACCATTCAGCTATAAGGAATTTTACTTTTTCTACTGGTCCGACACAGTCCTCTTAACAGAGACCTTTTTGTGCGAGTAACTACACTCTTTTTGCACACTTCACTGTCTTCTCAGGTAAGGTCCAGAAGCCCCTCGTGTTTCCTTTTTGGATCACTGTCACTATCATCTTGCTTCTCGCTTTGTATATCAACAACTTTTCCTTTGATTTTGCCGATCCTTTCGGAACTTTTTGAAGATCTAGATTCTAAATTTTAGAGTTCTAACCAATAGGTTTTTGTCTTATGGAAACTATATCTGTTCCTCACAAATATGTTGTCAACTGACCAATAAAGTAAAGCCAACAGGCCCCTCAACCATCTTCATATCAAGTAACCTTCCTTAACCCTTTTTGATTGCTAGAACTCCAATAGAGCTTGCTGAAATAACAATCGCTGTCTATCAAATGCTAAGGGTGTGAAGAGAAATAATTTGAATTATCTTGCTTTCCTTGTGATTTTGGGGAGGTATTTATAGATTTCTCAAGCATGTTGCATTTTGGTCCTTTTTTATTATCTGGGCACTCATCGCCCTTCTATTTTGGAATTTTGATAACAAATTAAATTCTAAAGGGTTCCGTTACTCGTGTCTACTTCCTATTAGATTAGTTGTTATAATTTTCACAAGATTCCTCATATCACCTTCCCACGTGCTCCTATAATTGTTTATGTCACTGGGCAATATTCACTTATTAATGCCACGCGGTTAATAAGGTATTTTGTGTGTCTCCCTTTGGGGAAGCACGGTGTTTATTTGCCCCTACACTTCAGTTATCTTGGATCTGATGCTTATGCGAAGATAATGCGGAGATAACTTTTATGGATTTACTTTTCGATGTCATTATGATGGTTTTACACGCGACCCATTCTGGTGTCCTTGTGGACTCCTTGTATTATGTAGATATTTCTTTCTTTTTTTTTTTGTAAAAACTTCTTGTTCATTGAATATAAATTCAAAAGTCATGAACACAAATAATTTATTAGGTTATGATTTCCATTTGTCTATTTGATAATGTTGGGAAATTTTCAGATGAAGCTTTTTCTATATTTTTCAACATATTTTTAATATATTAAAGTTTATTTAATGTTTTTACGAGTTTTATTTTAGTGAAATGAAGATCATAAATTTTGTAAACCTTGCACTAAAGAATCCAGTTTTTAAAGAAAACAATGTAATAGAACATCAAAAGCTTCTAGCAATTAAGTTATAAAGAATAACAGATCAGTTTAATAAGCGTAAAAAGTGTTAGATAATTCAATATATATCACGTGATCTGTTATTTGCAATAAAGGCTAATGTTTGGCTCAACTATATAAACTATTTGTATACATTCAAACCACTTTTATCTAAACATATAAAGGGAGTCACAAGAACTATGTACTCCACTCATTACTATCTATTTATAATTTAAACAATTTATATACATTTCCCAAACATAGTGATTTGTACTAGAATTTTTGTAATTTTCTAGCCAAATGAAATTTTGGTTAGATCCGTGATTTATTGTCAAATAGAGTTGTAATGTATTTTTATACATTAGATGATGAATTAAGGAGTTCGCTGCCATTTATATGAATGATAACCTCCTCTAGTGATGAACCATTCTGTGTAAAATATAAGTTAGAAAAATATGGTCTGCAAAAAGTTAATACACCTTAAATGCAGTGTATTTTGTACATTTCCCTTTATAGGATGACACAAGTTAATAGTAAATTTGAGATGTGTATAGACATTATAGATTTTATTTTTACATTGTATTTCCTCAAACTGTTTCAACTTTTTTATTGAAAAGGAAAAAGTAACATTTAATAAATTATTTATAAGTGAACTAGTCCACGTTTATGATAACGATTCGGTGGTATATTAGCGGACTGGTTCACCATTGAATCAAGATGTCATAATTGTCTAGGGATTGAGGATGAAACAAAAATGGAAAGATTCAGCATAATCGAAAAATGAATGTGGTTTTATTGAAAATATAACTATCGCAGTTGCAACATATCGAGCGCGTGTATACGTCCTCAACTTATATGTGGATACAAATATAATACTTAACGATGTAACGATCACTCAACAACGAATAATGCTATCTATCATGAGTCTATATGGTTCTAGGTCCCACCTTTAATTGTCTATTAAATCGAACTTTATCTCAACTTTATGGACAATTAAAAGTACACATCTAACTATTGCCACCTAGACTAGTGCTCAGCACTTGTATCACTAGATAGCATTACTTTGGTCACCTTTCAACCACTTACTTTAATTCATGGACTACCAGTACTGTTGGTCAAAATTGAAAGGGTCACACAACAGAAAGATGCAAAAGTCAAATTTTAATGTAAAAGCGTTACAAGATAAACTCACTATTCTCCAAAGTGAAAAAAATTGAAATTTTTAAATAAATCTTATCATATATACTAATCTTTATAAGTTATTATTTATTCTAGAAATCAACATCACAACCTCCAAGAAATAAATAAATTCAAGTGTCTCTGGTGTGTATCAAATGTGTATTCATTTCAAACTAACCTTTAGGAGGTATTTATTATACTCGAAGTCAACAACACACTGCATCAAACAACTACATAAATACAAGTGCTTGTGGTGTGTTTAGATACATATATTTATATCAAACTTCCTTCGAACATCAACTTTTCAAGAGATTTTTTCTCTTTTTCTATACCTGTTTCCATCCGTCACTATCAAGACTCTCATTCTTTTGGAGATTGAAGCTTAGTTGAAGCACTCCAATGGCTTCATATTCAAGCATGACTCAAGAAGTCCACGTTTTGCTAGTTGAACATGATACTAATCATCTTATTTCAACAATGCAACTGTTGGAATTCTTTTCATATAAAGGTAAAAAAAATCATAAACATAATATTATAATTTCTTTTTTTTTTTTAAAGTTGAAGTTGAAACTATTACAAGTATAGATATGATAGATGAACATTCTCGATTTTATTCATTACTTAAATTGACCTTATGAATTCACACAATGCAATTTGGTCCTATACGAAAAATAGAGGAAAAACATTTCCTTAATTTCATTATATAATAGTGAGTAATTTTTTTAATTATCTGATAATTTAATAAATTGCAAACTGTCTTTCATACTTAACACACTCTTCTTGGAATCTCCTACACTTGTTGCAATGCAAGATGATGATGACGATGATGATGAATGTCTTAAGCTACCATATATCCCACTTTTCTATGATCATAATAGTTAATTAATTTTTGATATAGCTATGAACGAAATCACATCTTAAAAATATATAGTTTGAAAAAAGCCTAATTTCTTGTGGAAAATAAATTGTTCATCATTTGTATTTTGTTGATAATTAGAGTACATGATTTTGATTCATAGTTATAAATTCAGAAAATCAAGATTTGTTTTGCCATATATATTTTAGATACATGCATGTGTATGAGTAGACGATCAAACATTCATATGTAAGGGAGCAAATGTAGGGGAAAAAGATTGTAGTAAAAAGAAGAGAACAAATATAATGGGAGAAAATTTGAAATGTGTAAGATAGAAAAATATTATAAATTTCAATATCTCATTTAAATTAAATGGTTTGTTTTGTAGCGAAATGCGTTGATCATGCCTCTGCTGCTTTATCAATGTTATCAAATGGGAAGGCTCAATTTGATATTGTGATGGCAACTATCAATTCACCTGACACAAACACCTTCAATCTTCTCCAAGAAGCAGTTAAAATGGACTTGCTAGTGATTTGTGAGTGTTAATTAGTTTATAATTGACTTTCTATAATTATTATTCTATCCTCAAATCTACAAGTCGTTTTGTTACTACATAATACTGCAGGATTTTTTTTAATACTAACCAACATAGTACAATCCAGGTTATGTTATACTGACTCAATTTTGTATGTTTTTATTCAAGTGATGTATGATTATGATGATGATATGATGGCAAGAAGTGCTCTGGAACAAGGGGCCTTTCTTTTTCTCCCAAAACCAATTAAAATGGAGGATGTCAAATACCTTTGGCAACATGTGTGGAGGGAGAAGACATGGAAAACTAAAGAAAAAGAACAAATTGGAGAGGTACCGGTATTCAACAGAATGAGTAATGGGTTTGGGGTAGAAGATCAAATCCCATTGGAAAATATTATGAGTGATGATGATGACGTTGCTGAAAATGGAAGTAAATCAAGAAAAAAAGTTAGAAAAATTTGGACGGAGTGGACTCAAGAACTCCATGACAAATTTGTGGACGCTATCATTGAACTTGGTGAAGGAAGTAAGCCTTTTCTCATATTAGATTTTAAGATTCTAATTAATATGATATTACCATTATGTGTGTTTGTGTGCCTGCGACTGTGTATATACGTGTATACCAATCTATGTTTTATGCGTGTTAATGCTATGAATTTGTGTGCATACACGAGTGCCCTTTTATCCTGTGTAGGATGTTACCCAAAGGAGATCCTAGAACTCATGAATGTACCTGGTCTTACAAGATTGCAGGTTGCCAGCCATCTCCAGGTTTGTTATTGCAGTCTTATTATGAAAATTTACAATTTTATAAATTTTACATTTGCATTAGCTAGCTATCATATAGAATTTTTTCCAATATTACATAGAAACTTCCTTGACCTTTTGTCAAACACAATAATCGTTTAATCCAAATATTTGGTATGTTGTGACTCTCAAGAGAGTTTTGTTTTTAATATAATCGTCTCCAAACATAACTCACTCGTAAAGACGACTTCATTACTAATTCATGAAGAGGAATTACCAAAAGTTTTGATCTTCATATTTAATTTTGATTCTATAGTATTGATAAATTCCCGTGCTCCATGCATAATATTGGAAAACTTCTCCATAGTTCTCTTTCAAATTTTTTTATGATTTCATGCTCTTCGAAAAACTGTAGTGACCATCCCTATGGTGTCTAAGGGAGAGATCATATCCATGAGGGAAAAATAAAAAAACACAACTCCCAGTTCTTGTACACTGTACTCGAAAAGGGATGAGTTGAATATATAGAAAATTTGTTTATTAGTCTATCAAGATTTTCTTTACATTAGATCTCGATGCGCCACAGTTTAAATATTTCATTTTTCTTTTCTTAGAAATGTCGTAAAGGGAATTGGAGACCAAGCAAAGAGAGAAAACGTCACAATAGTAACGTTGAGGCTTCACTGGAGATCAAGGCTACCAACACGGAAAGAAAGAACTTTGGGTCCATGCCTGTTTTAACCAAACATTTTGGGCAGCAGAATCTCCAAACCAACGAAAACAGCGAAAAAATTCAAGATCCACAAATCTATAGTCTGATAAATAATAATGTCTTTGATTATCATCCTCAGGTCGAATCACAGAAAAATTTAAGTGGATTCACATTTTCCCAAGACAATGTCGAAGCACCCTACGTGGAACAGGATGGAATTAATTTACTAACAGTGCCTGGTGCATTCATGCCTAATGAGCCATTTATGTTTGATTTCAATAGTGTCACCAGTGGAGACCTTCATGCATTTGATATTGATCAACCTAATGAGCCAGGTTAGTCTTAATTTCCATCTAGACATTAAAAAGTATTTTTTTTGTGTGCTCAACCAAATATGACAACATGAAATATCTACTTTTCTTATGTAAACATGTCTTTATTGAAAGACTGGTAATGAAAATGCTGGCGTAATAGATCATGCTCAAAAAGATAATTCGGCAACTTAAGGAGATTGCATTTTATCAAATCGTGTCTCTGACGGATTCTTAACTTCTTCATTTGTGGCAAAGGATCGTCGCACAGGGGCACTGACAATGAAGGGGCACAAAGTTTATAAGTGGTTATCGTCTGATGTTGCTTCTTCGAAACCCATCTGTGTTTTTGCCAGTCAGAACACCTCTTTCACAGCTTTTCATCTTGATTATCCTTCTATAAGAACTCTCCAATGCTTTGTTTCTCTGAATAAATTACCTGTCTTCCTCTTTTCATGAAGGATTTTTGTGTAATTTTCTGTTTCTACTTTAATAAATAGTGCCCAGTTTGAAATACTATATTTTGGTGTTTGGTGTTCATCTTCTATTAAAGTCATTTAATGGTTTTCGAATTATGTTTTGTTCATCAATCACTTCAAAAAGTATTTATAAATGTATCCAATTAAATTTAAATCCAATGCTATAACTGTGATAACTAAATTCAAAATGGTATTTAAAAATACTTTTAAATATCTATTATTCATCTTTAATCTGATGATGGAAGTGAATCTTGAGGCCTTGAAACATTTCTTGAATCTCATATGCCTACTCATACCCCTGAACATAATCAATTTCTGAATGTCATCATTGTCATATTAGAGAAATTGGTTTCAGCTTATGATGCAGAATTGGGAAGAAAGCGAGCAATATATATTAACCATCGATTCCAAATAGAGAAATTGGTTTCAGCTTATGATGCAGAATTGGGAAGAAAGCGAGCAATATATATTAACCATCGATTCCTACATAAACCAGCGTTGACTGATAATATGAATTTGGAGAACCCCCAAAACAAAAATCTTTTTGAAAGAAGTTGCAGCGTTCTGTAACATAAATTTCAGTTCAAGATTCTTACTGAAAAGAAGGAGAACCCCCAAACCTTCATGGTTGAATTACCTTGTTGTTCCATATCTCAAATTTTGCATTTTATTACAATCCTATAGTCTCAAAATCAATCACAGGAGATTATGATTCAAAATCGAAGTGTCAAAATTTATGAAATTTCAAGCCAAAAATGCAGTTCTAGACATTTTTCAATTTTATTGTAATTGTCCATACAAATTTAACACCTTTACTACCATTATTTTTCTTTTCTTGTCGAAGACAAGTTATGGAAGTTATTGGGAATGTTGATGGGGTTGAGGAAAGTTATGGTTTGAATCCAATTCATAAAATTCCCTCCAAACCATTTTAATGTTTTGCAAGTCAGATCATGGGCAACTCACGACCTGTATTTTCAGACATTTAATTCATACATGATGGGTTTGACTCGAACCATACATTATAATAATTATTACAGGTTGGAACTTCTTAAATATTTATCTCACAAAGATTCATATGACAAATAGATTGTATATATTAGAGCTAACAACACTATGAATATATTAGGGATATATAGTAGCTTTATTAGAGGAACATCACATCTCATTGTACCCCAAAATCATTTTTCAATGCTAATTCAATTATTTTTTATCCCTAAAATATTTTTGCAGCATATTTGAACACTACATTGTATCCATGTATTCATAATTCTGTTATAAACCCTAATTTGTTAACACAATTGTCCGACCATTGAATACAAATAGAAATATTGGTCAGAATGATTTTTGTTTCCTACTTGAATCATTCAATTTAAAATTAGCTCATTTCCGAGACATGTTTCATCAAACTGATGTAGTCATATTTATTGATAACATAATATTATATAAACCTCAATATCTTACATAATGAGGAAGTCGTATCTATGCACTCATTTACCCCATAATGATTATAAAAACACTTGCCACGATGTTTTCTTTCTATCTTTGGATGTATGTCATATTCTTTAAAAATAAATCATCATCGGGTAATCACAATAACATATTAAACATGAACTCAAAAATATTCATCTATGGGTCTACAAAATCCAATCAATAGTTTTTAGATACACGAAGTATCAAAAACGTTGCCGTAGACCTTGTTCGCTAAAAATAATATACCGCAAGTGCACGGGTCGCTTTCAAGTAATAAAGTGGACGTTTAGAGTCCAGGTTGTCGATCCCTCGAGGAATGTATAGTTTCAATTACGCGACTTTAATTAATTTAATTCTAACAATCAAAAGAAACACGCACAATTAAAGATTAGATTTGAAAAGCGGTAAATACGCTAAAAATCTACAAAATAGGAAAAACACAAATACTTGGAAATCTTGAAGGGAACATGTGGTTAGGATTCATGGTTTCGCTTAACCGTCGCCTAATTAATTTCTCCACAAGCCAATTAATAAATTACTTATTTACGATGTTAGACCCGATTTTCCAATTTAGTTAATTACCTCTCTCGAGCGAAACTAACCAATTGGAAAACCTACTATATCTCTATGTCGATTAAAACCAAACAACCGCATTAAATATTTGTGAAAATAACTCAATGGGTCACCTAGGGCTAATGGTATATCTCTATCCATTAAACAAACCTAGAATTTCTACTATTTGGTCTAAAATGTACAATCTTCTCTCGAACGATGTACAAATCACTAAACACAATCATTCATTGGTCATATAGATGAAAATGTAATAATAACAATAGTAGAAACACATGAAAATAAATAGCATCACATTAAAGAGCAAATATTAAAATTAATTAAAAGCTAAGTTAAACTAAAACCACAAATTCCAACACAATTAATTAACCCTTGTTATAGAATTGATAAAAAGGATAATTTTTATACAATACATTACAAATGTGGAAAAATAATTGAGAGAATATAAAGTTATAGAAAAAATCCATTATTGAAGCTTGACTTTAACATCTCAAATATTTCTCCAAATCCTTAGATGTAATTTTCTTGTACTCTTTGATTTGCTCCCAAAATATCAAGAAATTGAAAGAGAAAAACAAAGAAGAAAGAAAAGAAAGAAAAATCCCCTTGNTGGAAAAATAATTGAGAGAATATAAAGTTATAGAAAAAATCCATTATTGAAGCTTGACTTTAACATCTCAAATATTTCTCCAAATCCTTAGATGTAATTTTCTTGTACTCTTTGATTTGCTCCCAAAATATCAAGAAATTGAAAGAGAAAAACAAAGAAGAAAGAAAAGAAAGAAAAATCCCCTTGAAGTGTTCTCCTCTCCCTTGCTTGCCCTAGAATTGAAGAGAAAAATAATATTTAAAGCCCCAAAATCGGTTCCAGTGAAATTCCAGAAGAAATCCCGAATTTTTCGTGAAAGAGGCAAAATTTGCCAAGCCGGAAACCGGCATGCGCGCACAAGCATTCTTACTGCGCGAGCACAGTGCAACCCTTTTGGTCTCGATCTATTAAAATCCCTTCTCGTGCAGGCACCAAATTAAGTCTGCGCGCGCACAAACCTTTTTTCTTCTTTTTCTTTCTTTTGTCTACCTTAGTCCTCCAAATAATTGCAAACCAAGTCCCTCTACTTTGATCATATACAATCCGATCCTCAAATTTTGCTCTTCATATCAATTATGCCCTTCATATATTGCATCCAAGATCCTTCAACTTCTAGACTTATTCACTTTGGTCCCCAATTTCACCATTTGTGCACACTTTTAGCCATTTGTTTCCTCATTTTGCATTGTTCTATTTCCTTGGGTGATTTT
>CAIGRS010147157.1:0-12550 GCA_903798395.1 Fraxinus floribunda
AATTTGACATAAAGTACAAGCCACGTGCCTCTATAAAAGCCTAAGCACTTACCGATTTCATTGCTGAGTTAAGCTCAAATCCAATAGAAGAGTCATCAATCGCTTGCCTTGGAAACTTTTCATTGAAAGGTCTTCCATAGACAAATGAGCAGGAGCTGAAATTATGTTGGTAAGTCAGAATCAGCAATTGTTTTGCGAACCACTGCCGTTTGATTTCAACGCCTCTAATAACGAGGCCGAATATGAGGCCCTCATAGCTGGTCTAAAGATGGCGAGCGAAATGAAGATTGACTACATGATTGCATAAAGTGACTCGTAGCTAGTAGTAAATCAGGTCAATGAAGCATACAAAGCTAAGGAAGAAAGAATGAATAAATATCTTCAACTCGTAAAAAAGGAGCTATAAAGTTTAGAAGAGTCCAGGTTGAACGAATTCCACGAACTCAAAATGGGAATGCTGATGCCTTAGCTCGGTTGGCAACAAGTGTACCAATAGGAAGAATCCATTACCCTGCTATTGAAGAATCTAAAAATGTTCATATAATGACCAACCTCAAACAAACATGCATGGATGAGGTTGTCGCGTATCTACAAACAGGCACATACCTTGAGGATCCCATCCTGGCAAGAAAATTACGAACAAGGTCAGTAAGGTATACTTTAATCAACGAAGTTCTATATAAACGATGATATTCTATACCTTTGCTCAGATGCTTGAATGAAGAAGATGCAATATGAGCCATGGAAAAAGTGCATGGAGGCATATGTGGGAACCATGCTGGAGGACAGGCATTGGTTCATAAAATCATATATCAAGGGTATTTTTACCCAACTATGAAAATGGATGCGTTGGAATTTACCAGAAAGTGCGACAAGTGCCAGTGATTCGCCCCAAATGTCAACCTCCCACCTGGAGAGCTGAACTATGTCATGGCACCATAGCCTTTTTCAAAATAGGGGATCGATCTAATTGGTCCCATGCCTGTAGGAAAAGGAGGCACGAAGTTTGCAATTGTGGAAGTTGATTATATCATCAAATGGGTTGAAGCCGAACCTTTGGCCAAAATAACATAACACAAGACTATTGAATTCATATGAAAATCAATCTTATGCAGATTTGGAATACCTCATTCCATCGTAACAGATAATGGGAAACAGTTTGACAACATTCACTTTGCAAACTTCTGTGAGGAGCTGGGAATACAGAAACACTTCTCTACACCAAATCACCCCCAGACCAATGGCTAAGTTGAAGCTATCAATAAGATTATCAAGCATACGCTGAAAGCAAAACTTGATACTCTTAAGAGAGGATGGGTAGAGGAACTTCCCAGTGTGCTATGGTCTTTTCGCACCACTACTAGAAATAGCACCGGAGAAACCCCCTTTTCTCTAGCTTTTGGAGTGGAAGCTGTCATTCCCTTTGAAATTGAGATCCCTTCAGTCAAAACTTTGACATATCATGAAGATAAAAACGAGCAAGCATTGCGAGGGAAATTGGATTTGATAGAAGAAAAAAGAAATGCCGCTGAAATCAGAAACGCAGTTTACAAGCAACGTAATGCAAGGTACTATAATCAAAAAGTGAAAAAACATGAGTTCGAGGTTGGCGACCTTGTCTTAAGAAATGTCTTTTTGGCTACAAGAGTTGAATACCGGGTCTCTGGGACCTAACTGAAAAGGGCCATATAAAGTAAGCAAAGTACTACTTAAGGGGGCCTATAAATTAGAAGACATGGAAGGAAGACCTTTGTTGCATCCCTGGAATGTAGAGCACCTTAAGAAATATTACCAGTAGGAGGTTGTAATATGTGGTTGTTTATGAATAATAAAGTACGTTTTACAGATGGTGTTGTGCAAACAAGGAATTGACAAAGCCTTGCTCATGAAACAGGTCGAACTAAGATTGTAAGTGCTGCAACACTTAGTGTCATTCCTACAAGGAATTGACAAAGCCCTATTCATGAAGCAGGCCGAACTAAGGTTGTAAGTGTTGCAACACTTAGTGTCATTCCTATAAGGAATTGACAAAGTTCTATTCATCATGAAACAGGCCAGATTAAGGTTGTAAGTACTGCAATACTTAGTGTCATTCTTACAAGGAATTGACAAAGCCATATTCATGAAGCAGGCCGATCTAAGGTTGTAAGCGCTGCAACACTTAGTGCCATTCCTACAAGGAATTGACAAAGACCTGTTCATGAAGCAGGTCGAACTAAGGTTGTAAGTGTTGCAATACTTAGTGCCATTCCTACAAGGGTCAATGTTCATAAAGAAGGTCGAACTAAGGTTGTAAGTGCTGCAGCACTTAGTGCTATTGCTACAAGGAATTGATAAAGCCCTGCTTGCGAAACAGGCTGAACTAAGGTTGTAAGTGCTGCAACACATAGTATAATTGCTGACTTCAGCTAATACGTGCCATAGAAACACTTAACACCATAAAAATGGTTAGGTCAAGCAAGTTAGTTCGTAAAGAATATCAAAGACTATCTTTTGAATGATTGTTGAAACTAGCCAGGTTTTAAAAAAAAAGGACAAAGTTTAAACATTTCATTCATAAAGCAAAGATATTACAAAAGTTCTAGAAAAAAAAATTAACAAAAGTACATATGAAAAACTAAGAAGTAGGAGGATATGGGAAAGTGACATTTTCCTCTGGAGCTTTTGGGCCTCAACCATCTTCAACAACTCCTCCACCTCTTTCTCCTGCTCCTTCTAAGCTTCTTCCAAGAATTTTGTATCCCGATTCAGCTGCTTTTGATTTATAAACTTGATAATTTCGCCTATAGCCAGGACATATGCTTCCTAAGCTATGGCATCAAAAGCAGGAGAAACTTTCCACTCTTCCACAGCCTTGGAGACCCTAAGCTCGGCCTCCTTCTTAATAGCCACTGCTTGAGCTACCGCTTCATCAGCTCATCTCTTCTTGTTCTCTGCTCGGGCATTTAACTTTTCACCCCAAATCTGCAGAGCCTTGTTATCATCCATTAATTTATGTTTCGTGGTAAGGCTGGCGTTAAGCTCTTTCCCCATCTTGTTAAGGCGATCATCATAGCTCTTTATCTCCTTAGTGAAGGCCGCCTTTTCTGCTTCAACTTCAACAAAACGTTTGTTAGCTCGTTCCTTGAACTCAAGTACAGAATTGAGCTCAGCCTTGACCTGAGAAGTGTAAAATCCAGAGTTAAAACACTTAGTGAGATAAAGAAAACTCTTATTAAAAAGCTTCTCAAAATATTACCTAGTCGGCCACTTAAGTCAATTGAAGAATAGCTCGGTGACAGTGAAGTTGGGCTGATATGACACTTTCTCCCACGAGCATCTCTGCTAGGAAGCTCTTCTCTTTGTCATTCCAACTCCTTGTCATAAGGATGACGACTCTTTGAGAGGTGAGGGAAAAGCAGTGACTGACTCCCTTGCTGGGAAAGGAGCTCGAAGGATGTCCAAAAAAATCTCAGGTCGGTACCCTACCAAGCTCTCAATATCTGGTCTTTGAAGGTCGGGGCATTTTTCCTGAGATTTAGATGAAGAGGCTACAGTAATGATGGGAATGGCTGAAAGAATTGGAGAGTTGGAGGTACAACAAAAGGATGCGTAGTAAGCAGCTTCGCTGAGCACCGTCTTTATAAGGGCAGCTCGGCCTCAGGCTCAGACTCTGTCACCTCAAGTCGGTCCTGTTCTTTAGCAGCGACCTCCTATCTTTTTCACTTAGCAGCTTCAGCTACTCTAGCAGCACAAAGATTCAGCATATCTGGTTGTTGGCCTAAATATAAAGGAAAAGAAGTATTAAAGTCTGATTAAAAGAAACATAAGCAGTGAAGGTGTTAAGTTAACCCACTAGGAGGAGCAGGGGCTGTGGTTGCAAGTCCGTTTGATGCAAGAGATGGGGGTAGAGCTCGAAGTAGTCCTGTTTGGAATAAATTGTCGTTTGAGATCACGAACTTGAAAGATCTTTCCTTATTGGAAAGAGCTCGGATAGAGTCAGCTCGTTTCTGAATGGCCGAACTCAGGTGTCAAGGTCAGTAAACTGCAAAATAAAAGTAAAGGAAAATCAGATTCCTGTCAAATAATAAAAGTACGAAGGCATGACAAGCTGTTACTTACAAAAAGAATGATAAAGGATAGGAACTATATCCTCCTTATCCACCTCGTCATGATGGAATTGTCAATCCCCCAAAACATAGAAAAATTCTTCTTTCCATCCCTTCATTGATGAAGGGGTATCTAAAACTAGGGGACCGCCTGTCCTAGGTCTAACACTAGTATACCACAATCCCATATTTTTCCCATCTTCCTTAAAAGAGAGAATTGAATTGGGATATATCTAGTTCAGGATGACCTAGTTGTTTCCATAAAATTAAGGTCGCAACTAAGGTCCTTCACCCATTTGGGCACAACTGGGTAAGGACTATTCTCCAGGAAGAGAAAAATGAGAGGATAATTTTAGGAGAAAGGAAGCCTCAAACCGGCATGAAGAATGGCGGTATTAAGAGCAACACATTTTGTTGGGGGAGTATTAGCTCGGTCAGAAGAAGAAGAGATTACCAACTCCATAGAAGGGGGTATGTTATATTTAGCCCTAATCGCTGCTAAAGAGTTTGCAGTAATTACCGACCTAAAAGAATCTGCCCCCCAAGTTCGGTCCCTACTACTACTTTCTCCTTATGCCCTTTCCTTTCTCATCTTACATCTATGCTTTATACTCCTAGGTGAGTTCCATACAGGATTGGAGGGGTGGAGGATAAAAAGAAGCGATAGGGATAGGGGAAAACACTTCTTGACAGTCCGAACTGGCGGAAGAGGGACTAAAAGATTGGGTGGATAAAGATGGTGTAGCTTCTTCCTGTCGATTTTCCCAGGACTGTGCATGAGATTCATCGGAACTCATATAAGCAAAAAAAAAGAGAAAAATAAATACGTAAAAAGAAGAGGTATTCTAATTGGAAAAAGAAAACCTGGACAACGACCTTACTCGGAGAAAATAAAAAGCCAAAAACTCGTGGAGCAAAAATCTGGGAAGGTTGGATTGCTAAAGTAAAGAAATGAAAAATGAAAAGGTTATTTGAAAGTGGAGGAATATTAAAGGACGAGATCTGAACTGTTGGAATATGAATTAAATGATCAATGGCTGTAAATTAATGCTTCTAGAAGAAGGAAGTTACCTCACAACTCATAACGTGACATGTGTCTCTAACATTTATGAAGGGTAGTTATTGCCGAAATTGGAAGTTGAGCCAAATTATTTCAAAAAGGTCAGTCCCTCACCAAGTAAGACCTGACTTGGGGGGTAATTGTTTACACCGACCTCCGAGGTCTCTCAGTTTGGATTTACATACTTAATGAAGAGATGACAATGCGAGCTCGGGGTGTGAGTTCAGTTCAGATTTCCAGTAGTTCACCCAGGAAGCTTGTGTAGTTCTTCAAGGCGGAATAGTGAATAATGATTGAGAATCACTGACAGAATATATAATCTGCCAATCAAACATGTGCATGTGTAAAAATCTCATATCAGCGCCCACATTATCCTCCAATCAAAAATCCTGGTTTCTTTCCCTAAGAAATGCATTAATTGTTGGGGACCGCTTGTACCAGTAACCCATGGTCAGCTGGTAGGTTTGAGCTCGGTTACCAATCCTGTTACGCTAGCATGTCTTATTTAGCTCAATATCAGGATTGACAAGACATGAGTACTATATGCATGCATATGTTTCCTATATAAAGCTAAGGAAGTGATAGGACAAGGCAGAGTTCTAGGGAAATATACAGATTTCTTACACTTTCTCTCATTTTTCAAATATCTCCTATAATTAGAGAAAGAGATTGTTGTATTATCACCTTGTAACCCTTCGATTAACCCTCAATCAAATTCGCGTTCAATCCTTAAGTTGACTTGGATTCTGTTCATACATTTTTCAACGTCAACACATATGATAAATAATTTTTTTCAATTTAAAATTCTTTTTAGTTCTTAATTTTCTAATTTTTATTATTTTCCTTAAATTTTTTTATTTTTGTCTATTATTCGGTTCGCTTAATTTTTTTGAGATTATACTTATTTTCTTTTGTTGAAGGTTTAATATTTGAATTTTTGCAGGATGGAGTAAAATCTGGTTGTAGAGTCGAGACAAATGACGGGAAAATGTACATGAAGCAATAGTTTTGACAGTTTCACTGCTGTGTTAGAGTTTCTGGATGATCAATACGCAAATATTCTAGGCCAGTCCTCATGTGGCCCTTGAATCAGTTGAAAGAGGTGACAGTGTCCGAGACGAAGGGGGTGGCCTCGATGACGAGGAGGTGGCGGTTTTCGGGGCGGATGGGGTGGCCACGATGACATTGGAAGTGGCGGTGCCTGGGATAGAGAAAGCGACAAACCCCAGGATGAAGGAGATGGCGGATGAAGAGAGAACGCCAATCATAAAAAAGGGCAAGAGGCATGTTGTTGGCGTGTTGGAGTAGGTGGTCGACAAGAGGTCAAGATTGACATTACAGTACATCATTTTCCCTTCACTGTTGAGGTGAAGATGATGATGTTCGTCGATGGGAAGTACCCTAATCTCTTCTGGGAGGTATACCATGCCAAGTGGAAAGCACTCATATAGAGTGTCTAAGAATTATAATTGTGCAAATATTTTATGATTTTAGTGAAGTACGTTACGCTAACTCGTCTATACTTCTTTTTACACTTTTTCTGTTTCTTTTTTAAAAACTAGCCACAGGAAAGCTCAAAGGACTATCGTGGATGCCTATAAGTGGTTTCATGACATCACGACTTCGGGAAGCTTGGCTTGTCGACGATGTAAGTTTAATATCACAATTGTTATTTATTACGTATACATAATTTTTTGTTTATTTAATGAAATAACTTCCTCTATTTTTTTATTGGCATTTCCTGATGTAGCACATCGACATGGCTATTGAATTGTTGTGCGATTGAGCTTAAAGATATCTGAGATCATTTGACATTCCTAGCCGAGTCATATTGAGCATTGAGTTCCTACGTGTCATTACCGTTGAGTATTAGTCACTCCAACTTATGGGTAATGAGTACACGGTACCCGAATATATGCTCGAGTGGGTCATAGAGACATGACCGAGCATCAGGGAAAGTCATTAGAGATTTTGTCTTTGCTGAATCCACTATTTATTTTGTACGACTCTGATCATTCATGCCTGACACATGGTCAGCTCGAGCTTTACCTAGAGCCTGTGGCTGTGATTATTCCTTTGATGGCTAGACGAGTGGCATTAATTGTGCAGGACACACTAGCCATCGTGCGAGACAACCAAAATTGTAAGTACTTATAATTTTTTAATTTGAAAACATAGTTTTTAACTAAACAGTATAGAACTAACACATTATTATTTATTTGTAGGGATGATTGTGGTATATTCGCAATAAATTATATCGAATTTTTGAGCATAGCTTATAAGGTTGATGGAATCAACCAATCCTGGATAAAAAAAAATTGAAGGAATAAGTTAGTGTGAGATTTGTAAAAATTCAATTGTGATTCGTAAATATTGTAAATTTATTTGTGAAATAATTGTAAATTTTGTAAAAAATTGTAAATATTATGTATTTTTTTATTTATTTATGAAATAATTGTAAATACTGTAAAAATTTAAATATTGTATATTTAATTATTTATTTATTTGTAAAATAATTGTAAATATTGTAAAAAAAAATGTAAATATGGTTCAAGTATCAGCGATACCATTACACATCCGTCTAATTTTCATTTAGGAAAATCTAACTTGTACAAAATTGATGAGTATGCCATGTTGCTTTGCACTTGCAGCACTTACGCGGTTGAGAAAACTCTCTGGTACATGGTATTCTAGACGTACATGAATGTTCGAGATCACACGTTTCAATTACGAGTGGCAACAAACTATTAAGTAGGAGAATATGGTTGGGAACTTCCTACCCGACTTCATTCGATAGAGGAAATATAGTCCAACATATATTGCTCTCCAATAATCAGTCATGTAATAAGGAGAGTATAAAGTTCTCGCTACAAAACCTCTATACATAGCCACCGAGACCGCATGCTCACATAGAAAACTCTTCAACTGAAATCGACTACAAGTGCAAGTGTTATCAGTTAAGTCTACCATGTATGCTATAATACGTGCACATTTCACAGAGAATCGCAACTCATCCAGTGGGTCTACTTTCAATTTTTTACAACCTTTGCGAGCTTGAAGAGTTTATACTCTTGAGCCGGGCTAGCACTCTTGTGCAATTCTATAATTGAGCATGTTAGTCGTTAACCACTGTTACAACTTGTTACGAATGTTGTCAATTATTGTAAGGTCTGTAACTCTCGATCCTTTTTGAATAGTGCATTGAGAGACTCCGCATTGTTTGACGTCATCATGTTGTACATCCTGAAAAATACGTACTTTCATGCCTGAAATGATTACTTCCTATTTCCACCATGAATTTATTGCACTCTTCAACACTATAAGCTTCAACCACTCTCCTAAACAATGAAACAATTCCTTTGCACCCCGATACTTAGTCTTTAGGTTGCCTTGTATATGGTACATGCAATATCCATGATGTACATCAGGAAAAAACTTCAGCGATACCATTTATTATAGATTATTCCCGATCAGTTACAAAAGCAAGGTCTTCGACTTCCCTGATTACTTTCCTCAGCTTTGTAAAGAACCAACGCATCGATGATCATCTTGCTATAGACTATGCCTAATGCAAAAGGGTAAATTTGGATATTGGCATCTTGATACGTAGCGATAATTAACTTGCCTTCGTACATAGATTTTAGAGTTGTACCATCGATTAAAATTAGAGGTCACATCGCATTTCGACGGACGTTGTTAGTGATGTCTAAAGATCTGTAGATCATCCATGGGTCTTGATACTTGTGCATTATCCGTCGACCAATAAACCATGATCGGGCTTGCTTGTAATCATTTTGACGAATTCTCACTTCGTAAGTATGTTCTCGTGTATACTTACGAACTACAAATAATTCATTCGTGTCTGTCTTCATCACTTGTAAACACCAATGGCAACCATTATCGATGTAGACAATTGTCAACAATAACTTGTTTGATTCTTCACTTTGAACTCAAAGTTGTATTTCAGTGCAATTCAGTGCGCAGCTTCCTTCAAATCTTTCTTTGTTTCAAATTGTTTCTCGACATACAAATTCTCATCATTGAGAACCACACGCGAAGAATTATATGATGGTCCACTCGATCCAGTCTTGCACTCCTACCCCACTCATATCTCTGACGTGATAAAGCAATCAAATCGCCATTTGTAAATTCATGATCATTCTCATTGTCGTGAACTACCGATAAAATTTCCTGTGTAACAACGAGATCATGATGAAGAACAACTGTCTCGAGAATAACTATATCATCCTCATGAGCTATCTCCACTGTATCCAAAAAATCATTGGCATTGTGATCCCATCCATCCAAATCTTCGTGTTCACCTTCGACGATATTCTTCCTCACTAAAGTCACGTAAAGAGGAGTTGTGTGCATTGTGTTAAATTCAAATATATAATTCACTTCAACATCAGAAGCAAGCTTCATAGGTAGAATTGGAATGGATGAATGCTCGTTGAATTAAATTCTTAGTTCCGTATCATACTGAGATAGATCAACTTTCAGCTTGTTTTAAAAATTATGGTACATTTTCACATATGATGTGCTCGATGTTATGGAAATTGGAATACGTGGCGTATATCACTCGTCTATTTCCATACCCATCAATTTTTTTCATGCAATTTGAAACCACCAAAGTAACAAATTTGGATTACAACTATATCTGCATGATGAAACATATTTTTTAAATAGAAAAAAATAGTCAGAAAATCGGCCTAACCACTAGACAATGAGATTTTTTTTTTTAATCTCAACAGCTGACTGTTACAACCATGATACATGTTACACCTCATTTTTTAGGCTCTAGAAAGAGGCGCCACGTAGTAAGTCACATAAGCGAAAAGTCAAATAAAGACCCCATGAGGTCAAAATATGAAGAAATCAAACAAAATCAAGGCTCCTTAAGTACCTAGCCGATATGCCTAACAAGTGCCTAACAGAGGCTCTTCAAGTACCTAGCTGAGGTGCTTAACAAGTGCCTAACTGAGGCTCACCAAATGCCTAGCCGATGTGCCTAAAGAGGTATAATCAAGGCTACCCAAAGGCTAGCTTAAATGCCTAGCCAAGGCTCCTCAAGTGCCTAACAGAGGCTCCTCATAAATTTAATCCTATGGACCTAAGCTTGATCCACTAATCACTAGGCCCATCCACATCAACACTTCTCTATAAATATGTAAGTTTCATTCATAATAAGGTACGTTCTTAAAATCTAACCAAATCCCATGTCTCCCATCTTTTGCACTCTCTTTATATTTTTTGTCTGGCTGTTGAGTTGATGTCGGAGTGCAAACGATCACCGAACCTTTTTCTTGATTGGCGGCCTTTGCCTCCTAACGGGGTGCTACATGTGTAGGTGATGTCCACGTAGAGGAGACTTGGTGGGATTCTATTGAGTTCATTTTTTGGGGTCAACAGATTGGCGCCGTATGTGGGAATGGTACGTTAACCATGATTTACCACGTACCAAAAAGTCATCGAAAAATATTATTTTTTTTGGGCAGTTTGTTCTACCACAACAGCAAAGCCGGCCACCAAGAAATGAGAGAAAATGACACTAAAAAAGAAAAAAAATGGAAAGGAAGCAAAAAAAAAAAAAAAAAAAGAGCAACCGAGAAGGAGAGTGTTTTCGAAAAGCTCCTCAACCAAAAACAAAGAGGTCACAACTAAAATATGAAAGAATGGTCATTGGGAGCATTTGAAAATCTCCTTGAAGAAAGGAAGAAATTGGAAAAGGGTTGAAGAAACCCGCCATGGAAAATGGTTATTTCCAATTAATGGTTGAATAACAAAAAATCAGCTAAGAGAATCAAAAATTTTCTTTGAACATTTTGTAGGACTCAAAGAAGAAAAACCCCTCAAGAGACAGCCGCCAGAAATGAAGAAGTCTTCCATGCAATTTTTCTACCAAAAACATAGAGGACACCACCAAAAATGAAGAAAATATTGCTATTGGAAGGGAAGAAGCTGTTTGCAAAACCGAAGGCAATTCTTCTTGGAGTTTCTAGTCCCCAAGTTGAAGAAAGAGGCCATGAAAATGCTGCTTTCAAAGGGAAATGCTTTCTATGAGCCTCCAAGGATGGTTAAACCGCAAACCATGATGCAACATCCACCATTTTGTTAATCTCTGGCAACAATTATCACCACACAATATCACGATGACAGGCGGTAAATGGCCAGAACTTTGTCTACTGTGCAAATATGGATTTTTGATGGGGACAGGAATTGATGGTAGCGTGTTTGGACTATTTCCTTTAGATTTTTGCTAGCTATTTTGTCTGCAAAAGAAGCTGAATTTTCGGCCTAATTGGTACTTTTCGGCTTATCAATTAATATAATCACTTAACTAGGTTGTAGAAGACATTGGTTAGTTATTGGGCCTCTTGGAAGAATTAATGGCTAGTTGGTGGGCTTAGTTGATTGGGCGAATGTTTATCTAAAATTGGGCACATGTTGATGTTTTGATTTAAAATGATCAAGACCTTTAACCTTTTAAATGGACCTTTTTAGCATACCCTTGGCCCAACGAATTCATGGTTTTAAGAGACCTTTTTGGGTTTAGATATTGGGTAATGCAGAATTGGGCCATCAAATTTATTTATTTTCTTTTGCCTCATAACTCTTCCATTTGAATCTCTATTTGGGGATACATAGAATTGGGCCTCAGATTTATTTTCTTGGGCCATTTTGATAGGGTTATTATTGTTGTTGGGCCATTGCAATTGTCTTCCCTTCACAGATTGTTGAGCTTTGCCATTTCTATTTAAAATGGACTATTCCCCAGCATCTCAAGATGGGAGAATACAATAATTCATTTGTTTAAAGATTGAAATTCAAAAATTAGGGACCAAATTTCATTATTCAAAAATCAGGTAATATATTAAAACCTAACCCTAATTTATCACTCAATTTCCCTCAACTTTCTCCCTCTCGCCTCGCCTCCCCTTCCTTTTCTCTCTCTCTCTCCCCCTCTCTCTCTCTCTCTGTAATCTCCCCTCCTCCTCCTTCCCCTGTTACAGGTAGCGTCCTCTCCCTCCTTCCCCTTCCCCTGCTGCGCGATNTAATTTATCACTCAATTTCCCTCACCTTTCTCCCTCTCGCCTCGCCTCCCCTTCCTTTTCTCTCTCTCTCTCCCCCTCTCTCTCTCTCTCTGTAATCTCCCCTCCTCCTCCTTCCCCTGTTACAGGTAGCGTCCTCTCCCTCCTTCCCCTTCCCCTGCTGCGCGATGCTGCTGCATTTCGCGACAGCATCGCGACGCCGTTCGCACAGCACCTTCGTGGTGGTGTTTAATGGTTTTTTGTGCACAGTAGCGGCGGTGGCGTTTATAGCCATCCGACGGCAATGGTGGTGTTTTTTTTTTTGTTGGATGCGACGTTGTTGGTGGTGGTGGTGGTGGTGGGTTTGTGTG
>CAIGRS010147283.1:0-17402 GCA_903798395.1 Fraxinus floribunda
CATTTTGAAACAGTGATTTGATGGAGAATATGTGGTTAAAAATAAGGAAAAAATCTAATTTTGAATGTAATATTATTTTATTGAAAAATGTGTGGTTGAAAGAAGAAAGAAAAATGTATTTTGAAAATAAAGAAAAAGAATCAAACAAGTCTAAAATTTAAATATAACAATTATTTTGTTCAAACTGAATATATATATATATATATATATATATATATATATATATAATTTTGTTGTAAAAATTAGCAATATTCACCAAATGATATTATTGCTAAGTTTTGTATAATTCAAGTGTAGAACACAGGTTCAATTTTTTAGAATTGCATTAAACCCGCTAAAATGTAACATATATTATTTTGGTTAGTTTAGTCTCAAATTCAATATGTACCACAATGGTCAAACTTACCTTATCCTAAAGAGAGGTCATGGTTTCAAATCTCATCTTCTTGTCCTATATCCCATTTAATTTGGTAATAATTAAAGAATTAAAAATCTTTTACAATAAAAAAGATGGGAAATGGATTCGAAACCGGAACTTCGTATATGAATAGGCAAGTTCTCACCAGCTGAGCTACAAAAATCTGACAATTTTATTCATTATCAACAAAAAAAATTCTTCCCGACGGATCCAGCACGGGCGACCGCCCGATGCTGGGTCCGCCACTGTGAATATGTACATAATTACTACGAATAGATGTGTGAGGGAGCATTGTGTGGATGGAATGGTGTCATAATTATTTTTGCAATGGGAGGAATGCATGTTGATGCGAATCTCACTTATTGCTACGAAGGCGTTTAACAGATTAAATGGAGAGAATGTTACGCATTGAGAGTGCTACTCTTCTTATACTGCAAGCATAGTTAAAACACAAAATCACCAAATTAAAATTGGATTTGGAATTGGGGGAACTGGAAATTTGGAATTAAAATTGGATTTATGAATGTTGTATGAGATTATGAGAAACGAGTTCATTGATTTATGTTGCACACTTGCAATTGTAGATTATAGAACGATTTTTTCAATCGAATTCATTGATTTAGATTGTATTGCGTATTTTTTTTTAGTATTTTGGGTTATATATATATATAATTTTTACATTTTAGTGCGTTTACAGATATATTGAATAATTTTTAATATTAAATAATTAAATATTAATAAACGATCTCGCTCTTATTATCGCTGATGGTCAATGTTGACCGTCAACGTCCGTTCAGGCTGAACTTCGATGCTGCCATTTATTTAAATGTCACCCACAATTAAATGATAACACGCCTATCAAGCAATGCCTACATGTATAGATGGTTTTAAATCATACGAGGTTCAACACAAAATTGTTTGGCTACTTTAAAAACTTAACCAGTAAGTATTGACATTAATTGACACGCGCGCGCGCACACACGCGAACACGTATTCTTACTACCTATTTTAATATAAAAAAAATCTTATTTATTGATATTGTTGACAAATGAAATATAAGTACTTATACATATTAGCAAAATTATGTTAAAACGATAGTTTATATAAATCAACTAAGAGGATCCCAATATTTGTAAACAAAACAATAATTATATTTCATTTTATAAATGTATAGTGTAGTTATAAATTGATAAAAAAAATATTTTATTTAATTACTTGTTTGTCCTTGAGGGGATGAATTATATATATACACACACAAAAGGACCAAATCAACTTTTTAGAAAATAGGAATTTAGTAAAAGTAAACTTCTTTGAAAAATAACCCAGGAAGTGGTAAGTAACATTCAATTCAAAATATTAGCAATGTGATTTAAATAATAAAGGTATAATATCATGAATACATATCTACAAGTCATTTAAATAGTGTGAGAAATGGAGCTGGCAATAATTTTTCTTTTGATTCAACAATGTAGAATGGACTCATCACAACATGAAAAATAGCAGGATAAATTAATAATTTAGTACCTTATGAGCATAAAATCACAGAAGATTTCCATAAAAAATAAAAAAATCACAGAAGATAAAACAGCATAAGAATATGAGTATTTTATTTTATTGGATAGATTCTTGGTCCCAATGAATAAAGTGGGGACTTTATTTTGTAATGAGATGTTTAGTATTCAAAAGGGTTTTGCCTTCTAATTATATTTTCATTATAAAGAGTAATCATGTCAACGAGTCAAATCGAAACTCGAAACTTAGGCTCTGCTTGAGCCAAAAAGGTTCGAGTTTTTTTTGGCTAGAGCCGAGCCAACTCGGGTTTTGTTTTCGTGTCAAATCTCAGTTTTTTCTTAAAGAATTTAAAATTTTTACAATTTATACGTACAATAAACATTATCTACAACCATACTATAGGATTTTTTTTTTTATTAACAAGCTTAACTCGTACGGACAGGACACGGGCCCAGCCGGGCCGACTCGAGCTGACACCCAAAATGGAGCTCAACCAGAGCCACTAGACTGCCCGGTTCGGGAGAATCCTGACCGAGCACTAGCTGCTCAACCCGTTTTGAAATCCCAAGGGAAAATTTTTGCTACATAATTAATCAAAATATCAATGGGCTGATCTCAGTAGTCGGTTAAAATTTAATTTATTGCCTAAATGTCAATCCAATTAAATAATTAAAATTTACTTAATATATAAAAAGGTATACAAGGACAAGCCTAGGTTTGCTTTACTTAAAATTTTAGCAAGTCATAAAACTATAAGCATACAGCTAAAAGAATATATCATATAATGAATTTTCATTTTTAATTGAATTATATATACGTTATAATTAACTTTGTTAGGAAGTTGATCGTTTAAGATGTCAAAGATACATTCCACTGCAACACATGATTAGTCACGAGAACAATAAATTTATTAATTAAATAGTAAATATGACATTAAGGTAACCAATATAATTACATAGAACAATCACGAAAAGCGGCATTTTATGTTTACAAATCCTACCACATAAGTAAATTTCATCCTCGAAATTAAAATGTATCAAATGGGTGTAACGATCCGACCTTGCGCCGTAGTCGTTATCATATCATATGTATTGTCCGCTTTGGGAGAGCATAGACCCATCTTACCCCTCACGACTTTTTGACGCATCCCTTGGATTCGAATCCAAAACTTACATCATATGGGAGACTATGATAACGACTGCGGCGCAAGGTCGGATTGTTAAAAAAAAAAAAAAGAGAGACGACCTGACCTTGCGCCGCAGTTGGATAGTACATATGATATGATAACGACTGCGGCGCAAGGTCGGATCGTTACAATGGGTATGGATAATCAATGTGCTTGCATATCATTTTCGCATTCTCAAATTTGCCTCTTTCACAACCTCTTTAAGGTAATTTTGCTAATTAAAACTAAAACCCTTAGTTTTATCAAAACTAGATTTTATTGCAAAAACAGAAATTCTTTTTAAAAAAAAATGATTGTAATATGATATTGAACGCATATGCAAATTAATATAGATTTAATCATGCCTTTAAACTGGTTTTAAGAATGCTTTTTTTAAAATATATAAAATGTAATGTATATTTCGTTATTTTGGATCGTGTTTATTAATAAGATATTTAAAGTTCAAATAAGTTCGTAACATAGTTGAATATCATATTCATATTTAGACTTATCGACACAACATATATAAAATCAATGTTGAAATAAAATTGTATAAATAATATTTAGGTCCTAGAAGGAAAATAATAAAATTGGAAGCTTCTACACATTAAAGTTAAACACATCTTACTACCCAAGGCACTTAAAATCAATTTCTAAGAAATATGAGTCAAAATTTTATACTTTTTCTCACATAATAAAAAATATTGGGTTCGTTTGGCGATTCAAAAATGCCACTTCCTCTTATAACATCAATCACTACATGATCGATACTTCAAAAGCTAGTCCATCATGAAGTCATAAATATCTAACATTAAAAGTATACAACAAATGTTATTTTTATCTATGATTATCGAATAACCTATTTACCTACAAATCAAGTTCTGATGCAGGAGGATCTGAGTTAGATGAAGCCGAGTTGTCAGATAGCTCGTTGATGGCGCTGAAATATCATGACTTGGAGGATCAACGTAAAAATGGCAAGTAATCATCGACCTTTTCTAACTGAAGCCCTTTATAGACACGTTTTGGTATTTTGACCATAATTTTGGTTACAATTATTAAAATCGCGCTCATGACCCCAATTTGAAAAGCTCTTTTCGGCGTGCACATCGTGGTGTGCATCAGTTTTGAGGGCAAAATCCACTGTTTTCCCTTCGGAATTCACAAATTTAGTTATTTTTTTTTTCTTTTTTTTGGTAATATTTCGTTTGCCTTTTTAGATAGATTACGAATACAATTTGAACTGGATTTTTGAGATATTATTTCTTTTATTACGTATTTTCTTTTGGTATGATTATTGGAATTGTGCTATTCTGGCAAAATTGCAATAATTACGATTTTCTAGCTATTTAACCCGGCTTGTGGGTTATTTTCGCATTATTAAACGATTAATAAAGAATTTTTTTGTTCTCCCGTTTTTCTCGTGTTCTTCCTTTTTAAATTCTACTGAAAGAAGCCTGCAGAATAATCGTTATTCTGTCCGGCGTCAAGTTCATTAGAACTTCAAAGTGTGATGACGCATTAGTTGTGCATCCATGTGAAAAGGGATTTTGATTTCTTGAAAAATACTGGACTCGTAATTAAATATAGGACTCCGACTCTATTATCATATAGGTTCCTATAGTTCAACCCATGAGTGAGCTTCAGATACTTCCTTGTGAGAATGAGCAGTGGAAAGAAAACCTCATTAACCTTATGGGTCAATGCTGCTTTTATACTCAATGGTGAATGTAAACACTTCCTATCCGACTCAAAAATTTGAAACATCAATTGCATCATTCACTTATCAACTAACACAACTAAGGCATTTCCGCTATAATCACATACAACATTATCGGACTTGTTAATACGCATCAAATACAAATTAGCAATGTATGAAATAAAATTCAAGCTTACCATATGATCGCGAGAGGGCCCTTATGGCAAGAACACAAAGAATGTTATTAAGTGTGTTCTATGATAAGCAGTTGTATTCACTTATCTTAGTGCAACAATCTCTGCATTTTTAATCTTCTTATCAAACCTAAACACCGAAGGTTAGCTAGGATGGAGACGAATCAAAAGACCCCTCCGCCAAACACAGTGCCAAAAAAAAAAAAATAAATGCAGTCAAGCAAAAGTCCGAGGTCTCTGAATTAGACTCCGATCAACCTTGACTCCATTGTTCTTCCCCTCCAAAACGGTATATCTCTCCACTCTCCAGTCCCTTTTGTTGAACTTGGTGGACAAAACAACCTTTTAAGCAAGTTGCAATAGTTGAGATGCCGCATAGATCTTGTGTAGATTTCCAGGGGAGGTCTAAACCATCCACTAGCACTACACATGATGATGATGATGATGATGATGCGGCATGAAGAATTGGGTGTGGAGTAGGCGGCGGAGGACCAGTAAGTGACGTACCATGTCTATTGCATGCACAATATTTTTTGTTGATGTATAGTTTACAGACCGAGGTCGTTATTTTTTGTGGTTGTCCAAGTATTTTACTCGTCTCTAATTGGGTGTTGTCCGTTATTCTTATTAACTAATAAAGCATGTTGTGTATTCAAAATTTAATTTGTTTGCTTATCACTCTTAACACAATACGGTATCACCAATGCCTAAGGATGTAATTACAATTGCAAAACATTACATGAACACATCCACAACAAAGTCTGCAATACAGAAACCAAAAAATGACAACAAATATATAAATATTTATTTTGCTCTAAGATCTTTCATGGAAATTGACTCTAAGATCTTCAATTCTTTGCAAATTGGGCTCAATTTCAATTTCAACACCAAATACCGAATCAAACACCACCTCTATTAAGCTTAACCCAAATTTAAATCCTCACTATGGTTGCCCTCTTGTAAACATTACTCACAAAGGATAATATGGTGGATAACCACAAAGGAAAGAAGATAGCAATCACAACTTTCGGAGAAAAACAGACAATTGCCCTCTTTGTTCACACAATTGCACCCCAAGAATCTCACAAGTCACAAGACACGAGAATCTTTTTATATAGACTTGGTTAAGAGCACATGGGTTGAAACTTAACAATTGGGCCGAGACTTAAGCTGGGCTACACTCAAATTGAGCCAAGAAACAAAACATGAGATGGGCCAACAAACCAAGGCAAAGTGGGCTAACTTAGACCGTCCAACTAATGAACGGACCACAAGCAACATAACTTAATAGTTGCTTCGAGTGGCCCAATTTATTTTTGGGTCAAGCCAATCAATGTGGCGTTGATATAATTAATTCAACCAGTTTTAATGTCATAACTCGAATTTATTAGGTGTCAAAATTCAATAAATCTCTACCTTAATACCCACTAAACCTGCAAACAAACTACACAAAATTTATACTTGTCTAATCATGGTAACCAATTAAAATTGGAATCACAAATCTTACATATATCTCTGACCTGAAACATATATCATACATGCTTCATGTACTCAACTAGGGCTAAGGTCTATAACCCGAGTAGAAATGGATATTCACAATAATCAATAAAAAATATATAATAGTATACATGCGATGAGCTGTCATCATATGATAATAACAGATATTTTCAACATGTTCAACATACAAGGAATATCAAACACACACCAAGCCAATTACGTAATTGGCCAGCACATACAATCAATACATAAATGATCCCAAGAAAAGATCTCTCCACAATTATCATATCCCATTCCATGTGGCTCGTATCTCGAAAACATATATCTCCTCGCATCGCCAGCCATGCTCACTAAATTGGTCACTCTTAATGCCTAACTTGTAAAGCACTACAGATCCCAAATCCATGGGATATTCCTCTATCACTACCTCCCTTTATCAACCTAAGTGAATAATAGGTTTCCACCTAATGGAAGTAATACGAGTGTCACTCTCTCACTCCACCCAATCAAGATTCTAATGTATAGAAAATTCCAAATATTTAATCACATCACCACTCGTGATCCAAATTATTTCTCCACATCCCGTACATATCACCAATGCACCATCAGGCATCTATTCTCCATACAACCAACTCACGTACTTACCGCTAATGCACCTACTAAAGTGACAACACACCCAGTATCAATCCTCACAAAAATAATCCCAACTACTATGCATGCAACACATTACACACAGTAATGATCACTCTCAAATTCATGCAAAGGTACACATTCAACGTAATAGAATGTAATGTAAAACCATGCACTAGAATCGAGCAATGCAAATAGGATTTCACCCATATGCAAATGCAGTCATGAGGTTGACAATCAATAATCTTCAATCAGGTCATAACTGGACCCAATAGAAACATTCACCTCACCTCTCATCTTTTCTTTCAGCTTATTATTCCTTTTAGGATAGTCCTTACAAAATGTCCAATTTTATTGCAGTTATAACATCTTTTACCTTTTGCTCCCAACCTATACTACCCCAAATTCGACTTTTCAACTTTTGTTTCCATATCAAATAAACACATTTGCCATTAAAAAAACCCAACTCAAAATGTGTTGTCATTTTACCAAAAAAAATGGTCAAAATACAGAATGCAAACGAGCAACGACCACAAGTAAAATAGAGACACGAATCATATAGAATAGTTAATCAAATTTTCTTAAGGTCTTGACAATAAATTTAACCAAAAAGCCAAAAGCACAATAAAAAAGAATTGAAAGCAGGAATTAGCAAATAATAATCCAGATCTAGCAACAGGCAATGGTTATCCCACATGGTAACTCCAAACTAAATGGCATCCCTATACGATGGCCTCATGCGAAAAGTAAATTACTACCCCACGTGATAGCCTTAACTGTAATAATAATAATAATGAAATAACATGATACCTAAAGGACCAATTATGTGGGTCCATAATTAAAGCAATATTCGAATTTACTGTTGTAGGGCCACCACTATTTACCCTAAAACTTTCAGCAACTGCAGCAACCAATCAAACAAAATTCGAAACATAAACGTCCAATGTCAAAGTGGTTCAGAACCAAAAATATTGCATAAAAATGAAAACAAACACCACCACTGGGTCCGTAGTATCACCATGAACATTATGTCTTTGAAGACCGTAGCTGGAATCTCATCCTCATGCCCTATATGTCGATGGAAGTCTTTGCGTGTGGTTTCATGTGCCGCCATCGAAGCTGTCCGTCACCCTTATGCGCCACCATACAAGGTGTACTATGACCTGTAAATTTAGAATGTGCCCTTCATTCATCCACTAGGTGAGTAGTGTGGTTGAAATACTTATTTTTCAGGTCCGATCAGATTGGTTCTAGGAATGTAAGTCGATTTTCAGATATATTTCTGGCCAAATTTATCACACCTAGGAGTTTTGATACCAATTGTCTTGAAAATTAATGCCACTATGGTTGCCCTCTTGTAAATACTACTCACAAAAGATAATATGGTAGATGCAATTAACCACAAAGGATGAAGAAGATAGCGAGTTAAACTTACAACTTCGGGTGAAAAATAGACATTTATCCTATTTGATCATACAGTTGCACCACACGAATCTCACAAGACAAGAGGCAATATATATAGACTTAGGTTAAGGACATATGGGCCAAAATAATTGGGCTAAGACATAAATTGGTCTACATTCAAATAGGGACAAGAAACAAAAATAGCCAACAAACCAAAGGTAAAGTGGCTAGAGGAAATTACATGGGCTAAGGTAGCAATATATATAGACTTAGGTTAAGGACATATGGGCCAAAATAATTGGGCTAAGACATAAATTGGTCTACATTCAAATAGGGACAAGAAACAAAAATAGCCAACAAACCAAAGGTAAAGTGGCTAACTCATAAAGGGTTGTCCAACTAATGAACGGACCACGAGCAACATAAATTACTCGTTTCTTCCGATGGCCAAATTTGTTTTCAGGCAAGCCAATCAATGTGGTGTTGATATAATTAATCCTGCTCATTTTAACATTATCGTCCGGATTTATTAGGTATTAAAACTCTACGATCAAATAAAAATCATCCATATTGGTCATTACAATAATATCTGTACAGTATAGATATAGGAAAATGGTCATCAAAAGATTAAGTTGATTAACATATGTATCACATTAACAATTGTAAATGGGGATCGACTTTGAACATCTTTTCTAGTTATGACCGTTGGCATCGTATCGAGAACAACTGCAAGGTTTTCTATGAACTTCAACACTCAACCTTCTTCATTGAGTAAGTGGCCGACCCAGCTGTCTACAAAATATTGTAAACAAAGTAACCAAATACCAAATGTACAAGCGTACATTTCAGTCAACCTCATTCACAATAAAGAGTATGGCTTCTGTATAAGCTCCTCTCTAGTAAGCACTAGAATAATATGTGAATCCTAGCTCGTAAACATGACTTACCTTAGAAATTGCAACTCGGACTGCATGAACAGATGGGATGTGTTTCAATTCAAATTCTCAGCAATCATAAGTCTTATCATCGAAATTTATTAAACAAGTTTACTGTCCAATCCCAACCTAATATATATAATTTGTGGAGATGGTATACTCAAAGAAAGTGTAGTTGACATTTTGCTTAGCTAGCAGTCATATGACCTTCAAAGGCATAAAGAATTGGCACGAATTGCTGCCCAATTCTACCAATTAATAGCATTTTGACAAAATTCTTGTTCCAATAAAATTTGATAAAAAAAAAAAGGATGAAATTGATACACCAGGTCAGATTGCTTGATCTTCAAGCTAGGAGATATTACTTGCCAAAGAAGGATAATTGCTGATTTCGTAGTGGTTGACATACCATCCAATTATAATGCTCTTCTAGGAAGACCTATATTGCGCGAACTGAAGACTGCAACATCTATCTACCACTATTGCATTAAATTTCCTACAACAAGTAGAGTGGATATTGTACGAGGTAATTAAGTTGAAGCTAGGTTATAAAACATCGATCTACCCAAATTAGGTCAACATGTTCTAAGAATGTCAGTATGATCATTCTATGAAGCTCAGTTGAAAAGAAATATTTCGGCTGACGTAACCCAAATTAGAATGACCAATAAACATCATAAGAGACCTGAAGACAACCACTTGTTAATTGATGAAAAATAAGCAAACATGCATTCTTATCTAGGTGTTCTGATTGTGGCCATATCCATAGCGGCGTCATCGTTCCTAAAGTTTTGGTGGATACAGGAAGCACACTTAACATTTTGTATGTCAACACGCTAAATGGATGGGAGTCCCACTACACTTCATTCAGCGATATTCAAATATAGTTCTTAGATTGAACAGAATCCTAACCTGAGCAAAAGGAAAGATGAAGCTTACTGATCAAAGAAGTACCTCGCCGAGCTAAAGTTAATGCTAAATTTGTTGTATTCGATTTCCCTTTACCCTATGACGCAATCATGACACAACCTTTACTCTTTGACTTAAGAGCAATCGTATTGATGTAACATTATTCAATTAAATTCCCAATACCTTATGAGACTCGAGAAATCAAAAGCAATAGGAAAGCCACAGAAAGATTTTGTATAGTACACTATCCTACCAAAGCTGGAATTTCTAACATTCCATTCCAGCATGGAGTAAATATGGCATACCTAGCAAAGCCTAACCTCTATTCTTTGGATCCCATAATTAGGCTCAAAGATAAGGGTGCAGAACCAGTGGAAGAGCTAGACAAAGTTCAGGTCAGATTAGTCAAACCCAAAAGAACTTAGAAGTGGACGTGAAATGCAGCAGTCACTTCGGTCTAGGCTTACTGATTTCCTTAGTCAAAACCTAGATGTATTTACCTAAAGCCATAATGACATGGAAGCAATTGATCCAAAGATTGCTTGCCACAAGCTTAATATTAATCCTTGAGTTCGTTCTAAGCAACAATGACGAAGACCACTTAGCGCGAAAAGATATAAAGATCTAGGAAAGGGGTGAAGAAGCTACTAAGCAATGGATTCATCAAAGAGGCTCTTTATCATGTATGGGTCACCAACCCAGTGCTTGTCGAAAAGAGCAATGGAGACTGGCTAGTGTGAAAATTTCTAAAAGTAGACAATTTACCGAAAAAGTGTGCCTCAAATGTTTACGAGCAAATTATGGAAAGTTTGATATACTTGATTGCAACTGACATAATGTGTATTGTGATTCTAATTAGCAGGTACATAGAATGTGTAAAGTATTAACACAAATCAACCGCTACAACAGAATCTTCATAATCAATGGACAAAATCCTCATGATCAACTTCAATTCCTGGAGATGATTATCGTATGAATCGGCATCAATTTTGTGGACAAAATCCTCAATTTCTGGAGATGATCACTATGTAAAGGTACATGCATAAAATCAAGACAATACACTCAATTTTATCCTTTTATAACTCAATAAAAAAGGTGAATTCTGATATAGTTGCCATAACTCAATGTATTTCCTTCTCTGTAGCATTTTTAACCGTAGCACAGCTTCTTTTCTTTGTATATATATGGCCTATAATTCTCTCTTGTTGCTCACATTGATGAAAGAACAATAAAAACATTATCATTTGATACAATTTAAGATTTTTTCTTGGTATCAAAGCCTGTGTGAGCAACAAATTATCTCTTAATGGCCTCTCTTTCTCACGACGTCAGTAACTCAAATAGGCAATTATCCTCTATAGAAGGAACAAGGTATGGCACTTGCAGAAAGCTAAGACATGGTTGGTCACCTCACTGGAGAATCAACTGAACCAACTAAGTCCTCTATACCAACCACAGATAAAATCACAGAAGATGTTATCACTTGGCAAGAATCCGACCGACTTCTTTGCAGATGGCTTATTGGCATGCTTGCTGAAGAACCACTTAGTTTTGCTATTAGGCAAGACATAACCAAATCTGTTTGGGATGCTCTCAAGGAAGCTTATGAGTAAGACTCTCAAGAAAGAGAGTCTACTCTTCGACAACAATTAACATATCTTTGCAAGGATAAGAACACCACAATTGGCGAGCATATCACAATTTCAAGGGAATCTTTGACAACTTAGCAGCCATTGGAAGCATTGTTACTGATAAGGTTAAGGTATTTTCCCTTCTCACAAGTCTAGGCCCAAAGTATGAATCATTCACCACAACCATGTTAAAGCCATCTCGTCCAACCTACACCGATCTAGTATCTCTACTGCAAGGATATGAGCAACGTTAAAATCGGTTCACCACCAATGCAACAACTCACCAATTAGCCTTTTATGGTCAAAAGCAGCATCCTCAACAATATACTTCCACCAACTAAGGATTACAAAATCACTTCAACTCAAATGGTCGTGGTTTCCAAACTCACAATCAGAACTTCAACAAACAAAAATACTCCAACAACTAAAGACACCACTATTAGTCAACAGCCATCTCAGGACAACATCAAGCAAGATGTTATGACTAGAAGATCACCCCTTCCAGGACAATGACGAATGACACCAGCTGAATGAGAAATGTACTGCAATGATACCTGTCAAATTTGCGGTATCATGGGCCACATTGCAAAAATTTGTTGGCACTTACCAAAACAATCTCTCTACCAAGATGAAATCCCACAGGCTTTGGATGCTTTCACTCTTGACAACACAACCTTTGATACTAAATGGACATTAGACACTGGGACTTCAAACCACATGACAGGTAATGTATGTATGCTGAAAAATATACGTCCCTATCTTGGTACTGATTCTGTTTTAATTGGCGATGGTAAATCTCTAACAATTAAATCTGTTGGTGATGCTTTTGTTAAAAATGAAACTCAAGTCCTACTCCTAAATAATTCCATTCATGTCCCTCATCTAAAACGAAACTTACTATCTATAAGCCAGCTTACTAATCATTATCCTTTGAACTGTGAATTTCCTAACGTGAATTTCTGTGTTAAGGAACGGGAGACAGGTGACAAGGAGATGCCATGAAGGCATAAGGGTGATTTGTATGTTAGTTAGATCCCCCATGAATTAAACTATTCTCACAGGAACAAATCCAGTACTGCGAAGTATGGCACCAGCAGTTAGGACATCCTCAAGCATCCACTCTAAAGTTACTTCAACACAAAGGCTTAATCCATGTTCAAGGATCCAATAAGATACAATCAATTTGTGATAGTTGTTAATTAGGCAAACTCAATAAATTACCTTTTTCTTGTTCCGATAATTCTAGCTCAACCATTTTCAATAAGATTCATTGTGATTTATGGGGTCCTTCACCTATCTTATCCCTTGGAAAATTTCGTTATTATGCATGCTTGGTTGATGATTTCTCTCGATATACTTAGTTCGTTCCCCTTAAAACAAAATATGATTTTTTTATGCTTATTTGGCTTTTGAACAATATGTCGCAAGACAATTTGATACAAAAATTAAAATTTTTCACTCTGATGGTGGCAGAGAATTCATTAACTCAAGGCTCAGTTCTCACTTTCAAGCACGAGGCATTATTCATCAAATCTCTTGCCCTCAAACCCCATAGCAAACAGGTATGATTGAGCGTCATCATAGAATAATTCATGAAATAGGTATGGCAATGTTATTCCATTATGGTACTCATTTATACTATGGGTTGATACCTTGGCAACTGCTGTTTTTCTTGTTAACCGTCTACCATCAACAGCCCCTAACTTAGATACATCATATTTCAAATTGCAGGGAAAGCATCCAAATTACTTCTTTCTACGGGTATTTGGATCAAAACATTTTCCATATACTTGGGATATTCGGAAAAACAAATTTGATCAAAAGACACTACCGTGCATCTTCTTAGGATATAATGATCTTCAAAAAGGCTATAAGTGCTTCCATCCACATATACAAAAAAAAAATATTTCACGACATGTGGTCTTTGATGAGACCAATTTTCCTTTTAAGAAACCTCAAGGCTATGATTCTATCAATTTCCCTGATCAATGGATGAGTATTTTTGACTCATGGACTACTCTTCCTATTTCTCAAACTAATTTTTCTCATTTGTCCATTATTAAATGTGACTGACCCCTTTCACCACCTAATATGCCATATCCAACTCCTTCACAAGATGCTGTAATTAAATCTGCTGCCTTCATTCCAACCGCTTCTTCTGAATCTGCTGCCTTCATTCCAACCGCTTCTTCTGAATCAACTTCATCTATGCCATTTGCCTCTACAAACCTGATGACTGCTCCACAGTTGCTGCCTTCTTCATCTGATACAGCAAGCTCAGACACTACTTATTCTCATTTAACCAACTCCTCTTTATCTTCACAACATCAGGATTCAGACACAGTACCCACGTCACCTCCTTCCACTCAAAAACATGTTGAACCTTAACTTAAAGTTGTTCCTAATGGTTTTTAGCCACCTGAGTTATTTGAACTATCAGAGCCTCCAAATCAACAAATGGTAACTCGCTCTCAACTTGGCATTCACAAACCCAATCCTAAATATGCACTCATTGTTGTCAGTGAAGATATCCCAAGGGTGCCCCACTCGGTTAAATAAGCTCTTACTCATGTTGGTTGGAGATCAGCAATACAAAAGGAAATGGATGCCCTTCATCATAAAAACACTTGGTAACTTGTCCCTCATGACCTTACAATGCATGTCATCGGTTCCAAGTGGGTCCTCAAGCCAAAACTCAACTCTGATGGAACTTTTGATCGACTCAAAGCTCTTATTGTTGCTAAAGGCTATCTTCAATTAGATGGTGTAGATTACGTTGACACATTATCTCCTGTCATCAAACCCAGAACAATTTGTTTAGTCCTCAACATTGCTTTGGTTCGTCAATGGGATATTCGACAGTTAGACATTAAAAATGCATTTCTCCATGATTTTATCTATGAAGATATCTATATAGATAAACCTCCAGGCATGGTTGATCCAATGTATCCTAAACGTGTGTACAAGCTACAACGTGCTCTTTATAGATTAAAACAAGCTCACCGTGCTTGGTTTGATCGCTTTAGTCTTTTCTCTTACAACACAATTTCTTTTGTAGTCTTGCTGATCCATCATTATTTATTTTACATTCGCCTCATGGGACTTTAATACTCTTATTCTATGTTGATGATATGTTACTTACAGGCTCCAACCCACAACTTCTATCCAGTTTTATTCAAGTATTACATACAAAGTTTACCATAAAGGATCTCGGTCTTGTTTACCACTTTCTTCGTATTGAGATCACACATACATCTGATGGTTTGCATCTCTCTCAATCTGACTACGCACTTACCATTCTTGAGAAAACAAAAATGGTGGATTGCAAACCCATGAGCACCCCTCTTAAGACAAAGACTAAGGGTTTATGATAATGGTGTTCTCCTTCGTGATCCCAGTCACTATAGTGGGATCGTTGGTGCCTTACAATACCTCACACTCACTCGACATGATCTTTCTTATAGTGTTAATTTTGTTTCTCAATTCATGCATGCACCCACACTTTCACATCTTAAAATGGTGCGCTGAGTCCTGCGATATGTAAATGGTACTATTAATCTTGGTCTTGATTGCACTTCCCACACTATATTTGATCTTTGTACTTTTTCTAATTCAGATTGAACTGGTTGTCCCACTAATAATTGTTCAATGACTAGTTATTGCACTTTCATTGGCCACAACCCAGTTTCCTGGTGTGCAAAGATGCAACATACAATCTCTTGCTCCAGCGCAGAGGCAGAATACCTCGCCATAGGTCACACTGCTGCTGAGATTACACGAATGGCATTCCTTCTTAAAGACCTTGGTGTTCCTTAATCCCACCCTCCAGTGTTATTTTGTGATAACCTCAGTGCACTCCATATGAAAATCAATCCTGTCTTCCACTCTCCTAGCAAACACATCGAGTTAGATTATCACTTTGTGAGTGAACGAGTTGCACTTGGTCTTCTTGTCACTCGACATATCTCCACTACACATCAGAGACATCTTCACTAAAACCATGTCTAAAACCACACTTGCTTTTTTCTGTCTCAAACTTCGCTTCCAACCCTGGCCAAGTTTGTGGGAGGATATTAATACAAATCATCCAGCTACAACAAAATCTTCATAATCAGTGGACAGAATCCACATGATCAGCTTCAATTCCTGGAGATGATTACTGCGTGAATCAACATCAATTTTGTGGACAAAATCCTCAGTTTCTGGAGATGATCACTGTGTGAAGATACTTGCAAAAATCAAGACAATACACTCAATTTTATCCTTTTATACCTCAGTCAAAAAAAGGTGAATTCTAATATAGTTACCATAACTTAATGTCTTTCCTTCTCTGTAACATTTATAACTGTTGCACAGCTTCCTTTCTTTGTATATATATGGCTTGTAATTCTCTCTTGCTGATCACGTTGGTGAAAGAACAATAAAAACATTATCATTTGATACAATTCAAAATTTCTTCTTGAGGGAGATGCATCTTCTAGCTACCAAGATAAATTTTTTTTATGATAATTGTTAGAAACGATTGAACTTGGATTATTCTACAAGAAGAGAGAAATGTCACATTTGTGTGGATTAACTGACAAGAATTATGCTGGTGACATGGATGATCGAAAGATAACTTTAGGTTTTGTTTTCATGTTGGCTTCACGAGCTATTTCATGTCGTAATAGAAGCAATTTGCTGTTACTTTATCGACTATTGAAGCAGCGTGCGTAGCTACAACAACTTGTGCTTGTCAAGTCATTTGGTTGAGGAAGATTTTTGAAGAGCTTCATTTCAAACAACTAGAACCTACTCCAATTTATAATGACAACATATCGGCAATTAACATCTCCAAAAATCTCATTTTACATGGAAGAAAGCAACATGACAATGTGAATTATTTTTTAGGGTATCTCATGAAGGAATGAACAATTTATATGATTTATTGCAGAAGTGAAGATCAAGTTGCTAACTTATTACCCTTGAAATTGGCTGCATTATAGAAATTACAAAGGTTGCTTGGTTCTTGAACACGAGAAGACTCTTAAACATAACATTTGTAAACTTTCAGTTTAAAAAGGAAATATTTATAGCTTCTTAGTTATTAGGTCTTTTATATTTTATTCATTAATTTGAATTTGTTATTTTATTTGTCAATGATTTGCTTAATTAATGCACAACTAAGCCCCTGTTTGACACACATTTTTTTAAAATTTATTCTTTCAAAACTCTTTTTCAACTACACATTATTCAACAAAATAATATTTTTCATCACATCAATAAATTTTTCTTACTTTTTAACCACATATTTTCCATCATATCACTATTTAAAATACATTCATTCCTCAATAATATACATCGAACACGCCCTAAATTAGTTTTCAACTTTTTTTATGAAATGGGTGGAGGTGGCAATCGAGCCGAGT